>JAGKTI010013998.1:0-22261 GCA_018397915.1 Birgus latro
GAGAAAGACATGGGACGAGGTCATTAAGTGTGACTTAAGGGTTAAGGGACTGAACAGGGAGGCTGCCAAAGATCGAGCAGCATGGAGAGCCACCATTAGGTGACCAAGGCCGATGCATGCAAGCATGTTGGAGCCTTCAAAAACGAAAATGAAAACGAATGATAATTGAGTTTTATGCCATATTTTCCACTAAGGGCTAAGACGTTGCCCCTGGGTAGAGGACTTAGGCTTGGAGCGTGTAGCACTTTATGACCGGATGCCCTTCGTGATGTCTACCAGTGACCCTTGGGTGGACACGAACCTCCGACCTTTTAGCCAGAGTGGAGCACTGTAACCCACTGAGCCACGGGTGCTACTTATGTTTGTGCAAAATTTGGTTAATACAAAGAAATTTTTATGTGTTGACACCAGAAATTTTAGCTTCTTTAAAAAAAAGGGGGTGGGGTAGAGAATTCATATTTAAGAAAATCCCTTGTAATATGAACATGCTGAGGTGGTTCTTTGTGAGGTAGTTTACCATCCCTGAGTCACTGTTTTTTCTATCTATCTATCTATTTCCAGACACCATAATCCCGTAAGGGGTGGCCATTTGACTTTGAGTTATTTATTTTACGGGGAGGGGCACTAACCCTCCACCAACCCACTTGTTGACATGTAGGGAGCACGTATGGTTTGGTTATATGGTTACCACCCAGCGTTGTAAATGGTTTCTTGGCTTACAGGAAACCATTTGGCTTGTCACTCAATGTACTGCCACCTGTAAAGGAAAGAAAAGCAGTAAGAAGTGACAGGAAATATAGGAGAAATAAGAAGAAAGGAGGGCAGGCACAGAAAAAGAATGATAAAGGCTAAGGAAGAAGTAGGCAGCACTACATCAAGTGTTTTGTCTATCTATCTATCTCTATATACCTAGGCTGCTTCCCCCAAGAAAAGTGAGGTAGCCGAGACAGGTCAACACACTACCAATTTACTCATCCACTCATACACATTCATTCGCATCTTAGCCCCAAAGGGGAGAAGGGACAGATCCTCACCGCACCACACCGCACGAGGGTCAACCACGCAGTGCAGTCAGTGACATCCGCAGCAGGGCCCGACAGCAAAGCTGGTTTACCCCTGCCACATCATAATGGATCCAGCCCCTTACCTGCACCTGACCTGATCAGCTGATCAGACAAAATGCAGGAGAATATCCTCTCAGGGCTGCGTCATCATTTATTCATTCACAATTTCTCTCCATTCATTTCTATCACGCACAGCCACTCTTCCTTGCTCAACAGACAACCCTCTCGCATCCAACGCTCTCTTCACACTGTCCATCCATCCTATTCGTGGTCTTCCTCTCAGCCTTACGCCTCTCACATCAGATCTAGTTATCTTTTTCACCAATCGCTCATCATCCATTCTCTCCATATGCCCAAACCATCACAACACCCTCTGTTCAACTCGATCAGCCATCTTCTGAACAATTCCAGTTCTCCTTCGCACTTCATCATTTCTCACTCGATCCATACACGTCACTCCACACATACTCCTCAGACACCTCATCTCCATTACATTCAAACTTTTCCTCTCTGCTACACCCATATTCCATGTTTCAGCCCCATATAATGCAGTCGGTACCACAACACCCTCATACAGCCTTCTCTTTACATCCATTCTGAGTGAACGACATCCAAACACTTTTTCATTCCTCCTAGCACCTTTCCAACTTCATTCATTCTAAACTTCACTTCTGCATCTATTCTTCCATCCGCAGCAACGTGTGACCCTAAGTACTTAAAACACTCAACCTCCTCAAGCAACTCACCATTCAAAACTATAATCATCCTCCTACCATCTATCAACCTCGTACACTTCATCACTTTACTCTTATTCTCATTTATTTTCAGTTTCCTCCTTTCACACGCCCTTCCAAACTCCTCTACCAACTGTTTCAATCTCTCCACTGAATCAGCCACCAGTGCAGTATCATCCGCAAACAGCAGCTGCTTCAGATTCCACTCTCTACCATCATTCACCAGACTCAGTTCTCCATCTAACACTCTTGCATTCACCTCCCTTACAACACCATCCATATAAATATTAAACAACCAAGGCGACATCACACATCCCTGCCGCAGCCCCACTCTCACGGGAAACCAATCACTCACAGTATTTCCCACTCTTACACACGCTCTACTATTTACATAAAAACTTTTCATTCCTTTTAGTAACCTGCCATCAAGCCCATTCAATCTTAAAACATTCCACAAAGCCTCCCTATCAATTCTATTATATGCTTTCTCTAAATCCATGAATGCCCAAAACACATCCTTACCTTTCGCGAAATACTTTTCACACACCTGTCTCACAGCAAACACCTGATCCACACATCCCCTCCCTCTCCTAAAGCCACACTGCTCATCACCAATCACTCCCTCTGTACCCTCTCTAACTCTCTTAATTAACACTCTACCATACACCTTACCTACCACACTCAACAGACTTATACCTCTAAAACTAGTACATTCATACTTATCACCCTTACCTTTATATAATGGGACCACACAAGCACTTGCCCAGTCAATTGGCACTATACCTTGCACAAAGCACACATTCAACAATCTTACTAACCAGTCAACAATAGTTGCTCCACCACATTTCAGGCATTCCACAGCACACCCATCCATACCTGCAGCTTTCCCTGTTTTCATCTGCTTTACTGCCACTTGCACTTCTTCCATCGTAATCAAGGATTCATTCAACTCTCCCAACACATCTATTCCTTGCACCCTTCCATCTGCCACAATCTCAGCCTCCCTTTCCTCCTCTACATTCAACAATCTTTCAAAGTACTCCGCCCATCTCTTCCTTACTGCATCCATCTCAATTAACATCCTTCCATCCTCTGCTTTTACTCGCTCCTCCTTCCCAGACTCTCCCTTTCGCACCCTTTTCACCTCCTTCCAAAACATTTTCTTATTCTCCTGAAAATTCTGTCATCCGCCTACCCCACCTCTCATCTGCTACCACTTTAGCACCATGCACAACCCTTCTCGCCCTATTCCTCTTTTCCTTATACCCCTCATATGACACCTCATCCCTCCTCTGCAACCACACTTCATATGCATGTCTCTTCTCACCCACAGCCATACTTACTTCCTTGCACCACCATTCACTTCCCTTCCTTACACCACCACCCACTCGTCTCACACCACACACCTCTTCTGCATGCCCCACCACAGCACTCTTAAACAACTGCCATTCCTCCTCCACACTGCCACTCTCCTGATCTTTCACTGCATTCCACTGATCTCTCAATTTCTCCTGATACT
The DNA here is from genome assembly GCA_018397915.1 of Birgus latro. Lineage (NCBI taxonomy): Eukaryota > Metazoa > Arthropoda > Malacostraca > Decapoda > Coenobitidae > Birgus > Birgus latro. Next base: position 3,318 of record JAGKTI010013998.1, read on the forward strand.
CTATCATTTTCTCTCTTTTATCCAACTCACTCACTTTCAAAACCTCCCTGCCACACCTAACTCTCCTAGCTCTCACCCATCTCTTACCTACTCTCAACTTTCCCTCCACCAGGTAGTGGTCAGACATACCTCCACCCTCCCCTCTCAAAACTCTCACATCCAACAATCTTCCTATTACATTCCTGGAAACAACCACATAGTCCATCAATGCTCTGTCAACAGCCCTTCCGCCCTCCTGTCTCACCCATGTATACTTATAAATATCTTTCTTCTCAAACAAGGTATTCCCAATCACCATCTCTCGCTCAACACACACACCTATCATTCGTTCCCCATTTTCATTTCTTCCAGGCACACCATGCATACCAACTACACCTTCAACTGCTACATTTCCCACTCTAGCATTCAGATCCCCCATCATTACCACATTCACATTTGCTCCAAAGCTCTGCAAACACTCATCAACATCATTCCAGAAAGACTCCTTCTCTTCTTCATCCCTTTCACTACCAGGCCCATATGCACTCACAAATACCCACAACTCACGTTCAAATTTCGCTTTCACCCACATCAGTCTCGATGACACCTCTTTCTATTCAATCACACACTGCTGTACTTCTGGGCTCACTAACAAGGCCACACCTTCTCTTGTCCTTCCTCTATCAACACCTGACAATCTTCCATTCACACTTCCAAATGTAGACTCACCTTTCCCTTTCATCTTTGTTTCACTCAAAGCTAACACATCCAACTTTCTTCTCACAAACATTCTCCCAATCTCCTCCCTTTTAGCCTCAATCGTACTACAACCACGCACATTCATAGACCCAACCTTCAGGGTACGGGGATAACTCGATCCCCCATCCCTTTCTCTGGCCTGTCTCTTTTTAGGAACTAAAAAACAGAGGAGGGGGTCCCTAGTCCCCTCACCCCGCCCCTTTTAGTCGCCTTTTACGACACGCAGGGAATACGGTGGCGGAATTCTTCCTAACACAATCTGGCCGCAGAGTAGTAGTACCACCCATAGTGCGGCCAGATTATGTCCCCCCCCCGCCACAGGGGGGGTGTTTTGTAACCAGTGTAAATTGTATTGGTACCTCATGTGAGGCTTGCAGTATGCTTTATCTCATGTGAGGTCTGCAGCTTGGCTAGAGTTAAAAAGTTTTTGAAACTGTTACTGTAGTACCATGGAGCTGTGATTGGCTTGGTAGTCATTATATCCAAGGTTGACTGTCTGCAATATAAAGAGTTAAGTCATGCTGAGGAACACAATGGTTCTTGTTGGTACAGTACCTTGTTTACAGTTTAGCCTGTGGCTTGCACAATTATTTTTTTTTATTCCACCCCGTGGTGTGCCAAAAGTTTAATTTTTTTATTTCTTTTATAAACTTGAAGATAAACATCCAGGGCATCATCTGGTGAAAAAAAGAGATCTTTCTCTCTCCATGTTTGCCATGCATAAGTTTACTTAGGGGAATCGTGAAAAAATGGAAAAAAAAAATTGTTTTTGTTTATTAGAAACTTGAAGGTAAACATCCAGGGCATCATCTGGTGAATAGGAAAAAAATCTCTCTCTCTCTCTCTGTCTTTGCGTAGCTCCATGCGTAACTTTGCATAGGGGTGGAGTTAAACTCTTTATTTCTCACAGATTATCTTCCTGCTAATATTTTCAAAGTGCTGTCAGCTTCATGCATCTCAAATCCTTTCAAAGCTGCACACTTACCTGCCTTCTTTTTTTTTTTTAATTGTTTTGTGTGTTTATTACTGTACAATCAAAGACAAAAGTTGTGTCCTGAAATTTGATGAAAACATCTGCTGAAAGGCTAAAGTTTTGGTGCGACCTGCTTTGCATCGCACAGATGATTGGTAGCACTGACATGAGTTGCCATTTGCTCCTGGTGATGAGCCTGTGGTTGCAAGCATATTTTTAATAACTAAATGAATTAAATATATGTACAGTCGAATCTCCTAAATTGTGGCTTTATGGGACTGAGCACACACCACGATTTGAGAATTCCATGAGTTAGAAATAACAAATCTTATGGGGAAAATTACTTGTGGGTCTGTTATCTCAGAAAAGTTGCCCCCCTTACCCCCAAACCAACATCAAACTTGTCACCAGCAAACACTGACAACCTGGAAAAGAATTTAGTATAGTATATATAATGGGAATGGACAATATTGTACAATTCTTACCTGACTTTGATTGACGACATTGCTTGAATGGAAGGGGGAGGAGTTCTGAGGCTTGAGAAGGACTAAGGCCTCTCAGCACCAGGGGAGTGTACTGCTGCCTCTGTGCTGCTTCCTCCTCATCAGCCTCCATCAGGAACCCCTCAAAGTCCAGTGTGGAGACAATGAAAGCAGTGTCGTTGTCGTCCTCGGGTGCCTCTGTGTTGTCGTAAGTGTTGTTGATTCGTTGAGATTAATTTCTTACCAAACGGGCTCAGCCTTTTCATATTTTCTATCAAAATGAGTACTGTATTTTACAGGTTACTTGTTGTTATTCCTGGATTACCACAGCTACTAGGCATTTTTATCAAATTACCTCAGAAAGCTATAGATAAATGAGGATTTAGAATGCATGATACACTGACGCATCCAGTCAGAGCAGTGGTTGGTAAACAGTGGCGGCAGTTGGAGAGATCATCAGTAAACACTGCCACGGGCAACCTGCCCACTTCCTTAAATACCCCAAAATAGGTACAGTATAGCTGTTTTTTTTTTTTCCACTCACATTTTGCTGTCACAATTCAACAGTTAACTATCTGTGTTGCAGATGTACCAAAATTACTCAACTTGAGCTTGTTAGTTTGTTATAATATACTGTAGGTGGAATTACCGCGCATGTTTGGTAAAGAATAACCTCGTTAAGTCATTGATGGTGGGAAACTTTGGCTTTCTTCTCACTGCGTCAATCCTTCTTATTAACTTTAACTTTTGGGTGTAAGTTTACATTGGTCTCTTCATACCCTTCCTCAAAGAAGTTGTAGGCTTAGGAGGGTTACGATCAGCCATGGTAACACTGGGCAGGTGGAGGAAACACATGGGGTGGGGGAAGAATCCTGTCGTAAACCACTCGGTGACAATGGAGAGGAAACAGTGCACTTAGCCAGATATCGGGGCATCAAGCGCACATGACCTTCATTCTTGGCAAGGGAGGGAAGTGCTATGATTGGTTTATACTGTATAAGAATTAAGTCCGGTCGGCCCTGCAATTCCAGTAAAAGCGAATTCTGGTATATTGCTGTCCGTTATATCAAAGTTTTACTTAATACTGTTCAACCTATTGAAAGTCATAGGTAGTGGGGTGTTCGTAGGAAACCTCAACTTCAAAGGAAGAGGACAATGAGCGTTGACGTGAACAGCATCTTTATTACAAATGTTTCAACATTTAAAATATCATCAGTGTTCTAAAAGGGGAAAAAAATAGTCAGAACACTAAAAAATCAATCACAATATTGTGTAAGTGAAAAAACACACTAAGACATGATCTAGAGAGAGAGACAGAGAAGGGGGGGTATGGGAAACAGTACTAAAACAGAGTTATGTAACATAAAGAGGTACTGCAGACATGTTATTTAGAGATGGGTTATGGTTCTTAATATATACTGTATTGATTCTTGCAGTCTTAAGTTAATGTTTGATGAAGAAGCTAATATTTTAAAATACTCTTTTTTAAGTATATCACAAGATTCACATTGGTCTCTTCCTGCTGAGTGAGGAAGGGACACGATTTTTAGGCCTGTCCTGCTCAACTGACCCATATGTTTGTCTGTCCTAACCTTGAAACCACGGATTGTGCTACCAATTAACCTGCCTGGCATCCTGGGCAAGTGAAACAATAAACAACAGATGAACATAGGTCAGTTAGAACGGGGCCTGTAACATGAAAGAATTAGCCATTTTGAATGAATTGGTACTGTATAATCTTAAAATCAGTTTGAGGATAAAAGTTAACAAGGCTGTGAATTAAACTGTTTTTCATTTGAACCGAAATATCACCCAAGTAGGGTAAACTAAGATAAAATACCTTACTGGCAGTAGAGATTGGTTATTTAGGCATGTAATGGTTGTCAAGAAAATTTCTTACAAGGCAACAGAACAAATTATCACTATAGCCATTATTTACAAAATATTTTCCCAGGAAGCAAACCTCATCATAGAATATAGAATATGTAGATGAGAGAAAAAAATGCCCAATGTAACAAGGTCTTAACAGCATTAATTTTAAACATTTTACAAAAATAAATGAAAAAACTGCTACCCAAACTGAGAAAGAAGGCTTATGGAACACAGAAATCAGGAATTTACCATTATCTGTCCTAACCATGATATCTAAATATATTAGACAACCATTGGACTCTTGTTTCACCGTGAACTGTATGTTATCATGGCAAGTGTTAATATAGTGCAAAAACTCCTGAGCATGGCTTTTATCTCTAAATATGACAAATGTATCATCAACATACCTTTGGTAGCTACATCCATGGTGTAATATTACTTGGACAGTCTCTTAGTCATAATTTCCCATAATAACATAGAAATATGTTGGCAAAAGTTGGTTGTAGAGTTCATTATTGAAAATGAACAAGCCGTCCTTAACACAAAGGGACAGAAGCTCTTTCAATACATTTCTTGTTATTCCCCTGAAAAGTTGAATGTCTTTATAGAGCATTTTCAAAATTATATTTATACTGTAGTTTCATCAGTGGCTATATTCGTAAACAGGGAGGTAACCTCAAAACTGCAAATAAAATAAGTGTCAAGTACAGTAATCCACCACTATCCGACTAATAGAGCAAAGGCATGTCCGGATATTGATCTTGTCCGGATATAGGCCCTGAAGCTCCAGCACTGGTCATTCATGACCCTAACTTAACCTAACCTAAATCAGAAAACCACCTACCTACCTCCCTACCAGACATGCATAGCACTTATTTAAGTCCCTTTTCACATAAATAATGCACACAAAGCATGAATTAACTGAATTTTAACCAAAAAATGATGATTTAGAGGTGAGTAAGGCATAGGTGCTCACAACTTGCCAGCAAGTGTAAGTAAGTATCAGACATGGAAATCACTATGAAAATCACCCTTTCTCACACCATATGCATTAAATAATGGACACAAAGCATGAATTCATTGAGTTTTAACCCAAAAATGATGATTTTGAGGTAAGTAATGCATAGATGTTCATGAGTTGGCAGCTTAGTGTAAATAAGTATCGGATGTGGCAGTCACTATGAAAATCATTATTTCTCACATCTTATGCACTAAAATATGGGATACAAAGCATCAAATAAATAAACTGTTACCAGAAAAAGAGTTAGGTATGGCAAAGGTGTTCACTGTTCACCAACAGCACCAGTCATTCTTGACCCTAACCTAACCTAACCTAAATCAGAAAACCACCTACCTACCTCCCTCCCGGACATGTATAGCACTTAATTAAGACCCCATTCACATAAATAACTGGCACAAAGCATGAATTAATCGAATTTTAACCCAAAAATGATGAATTTGAGGTGAGTAAGGCAGGGGTGTTCATGAGTTGGCAGGTTAGTGTAAGTAAGTATCGGACGTGGCTATCACTATGAAAATCATCATTTCTCATATCTTATGCACTAAAATATGGGATACAAAGCATCAAATAAATAAATTGTTACCAGAAAAAGAGTTAGGAATGGCAAAGGTGTTCACTGTTCACCAACAGCACTGGTCATTCTTGACCCTAACCTAACCTAAATCAGAAAACCACCTACCTACCTCCCTCCTGGACATGCATAGCACTTAAGACCCCATTCACATAAATAATTGGCACAAAGCATGAATTAATCAAATTTTAACCCAAAAATGATGAATTTGAGGTGAGTAAGGCAGTTCACGAGTTGGCAGCTTAATGTAAGTAAGTGTCGATCGTGGCTATCGCTATGAAAATCATCATTTCTCAGATCTTATGCACTAAAATATGGGATATAAAGCATCAAATAAATAAATTGTTACCAGAAAAAGAGTTAGGTATGACAAAGGTGTTCACTGTTCACCAACAGCACTGGTCATTCTTGACCCTAACCTAACCTAACCTAAATCAGAAAACCACCTACCTACTCCCTCCTGGACATGCATAGCACTTAATTAAGACCCCATTCACATAAATAATTGGCACAAAGCATGAATTAATATAATTTTAACCCAAAAATGATGATTTTGAGGTGAGTAAGACAGACATGAATATTACTGAGAAAATCACCTTTTCACAGCCTATGCATTCAAATATGGGACACAAAGCATGAAGTAAATAAAATGTAACCAGAAAAATTATGATTTAGAGGTGTGTGGGGCAAAAATGTTCACCAGTTGACTAGATAGTGAACATATGTAAGAGACATGGTAATCACTGAGAAAATCACCTCTTTCACAGCCTGTGCACTCAAATATGGGACACAAAGCATGAAGTAAATAAAATGTAACCAGAGAATGAGGATTTAGAAGTGATTATGGAAAATATTTAGCAGTTGACAATGTTTACTTACAGTCCATGATTGTTGTTTACAGTGGTCATAATTGCTCTTGAAGCATGTCCAGTAATCCAGTGTTTAACTACACATAATCCTTAGCACTGTGACTTTTGATTATTTAAACAAGAACGAAAATACCACAAACGAGCAGACAGTCATCCACTGTTCACGGGAGTTGAGACAGAACTAGTAGGAGGGAGACTGAGCGGGAAGGGAGCTAGTCGGCGCGGGCGGGAAATTCAAACTGACTCGGTCGGAAAAAATCGGATTTTTTCTTCTTCTTCAATTTGGGGGTTTTGGCCATCAGCCCACGATGTCCGAATAGTGAGGTGTCTGGATAGTGGACGTCCGGATAGTAGAGAGATTACTGTATATTAATTTTGGACAAAGAATCTGCAAACTTGTACGAGTTCTTCACTGTGAACTCATTGGTGGTTAGGATATTCGGAAGTGGGACAAGAAACTTTGATAATTTAAATGAAACTGTTGTGTAGGAAGCCATGATGGAACAGAGGGGAACAGGTAGACCATATTATGTGGCAGGAGTCGACCCCACAGATTTTAAGGATTTGGAATCTTCAGAAGAAATAACATGAAGGGGAACTTACTGATGAATCTAGTCATTTTATCTTCTGTTTTCATGGACAAAGCGAAAATTTCAGAGTACCCTAGTTTAGTAAATTTAGAGAAGTCCTTTAATATTTCTCTCATTTTAAGGACATAATCAGACTTGTTCATAAGGATGACTCCCTTTCCTTTGTCAGGACAACATACAACCAGATCCTTTTTGTTTCCAAGGTTCTTCAGTAACTTAAAATCTGACCTGTTTAGTATGGGAGAGAACACTGTTGTGGGCTTAAAACCATAAGACGTTTCAGAAGCTATATGGCTTATTCTTTTAACAACCGAATCAAATCGATGGTCTTAGTAATTTTAACACGTTTAAGTCTGTTTGCAAGATTTTCAAATGATAAGGAATATCTGTAAAAAGAAGGCTTAAACACTGGGAGACAAAAATCCAAGCCAAAGAATAATAGGAACTGTTCCCTTTTTGAGAGGGAAACATCTGAATAATAAAAAATGATTTGAATAATAAAAAATGATTTTCTGAGGGTCACCTGATTTCAGTAGGCATTGGGCACCAATTTTGTGTAATTTCTTTTCATGTCTGCTTGAAACATTGTTCTGTTGTATGTCAAACATGCAATGTACAAATCGGACCAAACAAAAATACTGTAATCAAGCATAGAGACTGAGGATTGAAGGTTTTCACAGAACTTTTTCATACACACTTCATGTGTTCAAATTTCTTTCTTCTTCATGTTGATCTCTAAATCGAGAAGTTTTCTCTGCCGTGACTTGTACAGATCTGAATTATATAAAGTTTTCTTGTATAGTTTAAGACTCAGAAATTTGGGAAAGGCATTGTAGGTCTTGCAGTAGACAAGGAAATCAAGGTCGAGCTGTTTCTTAACTAGCTTGGTTGAAAAATGCTCAAATCTTTGGAACCCCTGTAGCACAGAGTGTCCACATTTTTTTCATATAACCTCAGAAAGTGGGGTGTTGGACAGGACCCTCAACTTTGGAAGGAAGAGGACAACGAGCATAGATGTGAACACCATCTTTATTACAAACGTTTCAACATTTAAAATGTCATCATCAGTGATCCAAAAGGGGAAAAAATAATCAAAACACTAAAAAATCAATCACAGTATTATGCAAGTGAAAAAAACACAAAGACATGGTCTAAGAAAAAAAAAGAGAGAGAGAGAGGGGGGGGGGGAATGGGAAGCAGTACTAAAACAGAGTTATGTAACATAAAGAAACAAAAAGTCTGAAATACTTCCACTACTTTAAACTTTATTCTGTGTTCACTGAATATATTGTAATGTAACCAAACTTAACCTAATCAACAGTGCTCAGCTTTTTGCATACCTGCTCCCTACCTGGGGAAAAAAAAAAAATTGCACTCACAGAACCCACAAGTAAGATCTCTAAACTTTGGTGACGAAATTCAAAAACTTCATACAGTAGGAAACTTGATGATGTGTTCCATTGCCACATCCACATCTGTGCTCATGCTGTGGTAGCTTCCTAAATCTTCACAAAGTACACTAGCTAAAACCAGCTCACCAGTATTTCATTCTTTCTTGTTGCAGATGATTTTATTCATCAGGAAGAAATCGTACAATGTCAAAGAGTTAACATGTAGCTGTTTGATGACATGCAATAGAAAAGTGCTGTATGTTGTACAGTATGTTGATTACAGTGAATAGTATTATGTGCAATACTTACAAAGTGTCTTACTTTATTAGGAGTACACAATGGAGGTGTGGCGTGCTCCGGATGTTGACAACAAGTGGAATGTTAACCACCGCTACTCTGACTTTGTCCAGCTGCACACTACACTCAAGGCAGTGACAACATTGGTCCCTCTCCTGCCACCCAAGAAGGTGTTTGGCAACACTGACAGAGATTTTATCAATGAAAGGAAGGTTGCTTTGCAGGTAATTTGTAATTCTGTATATTGTACATGACAGTTTTTCTTTGTTCTTATCATAGTTTCTGCCTTCAGTGATAGAGATAGCATTATGCATACTGTATCACCTTTCTTGTATTGTGAACAGGTTGAAAAGCAAAATATTAAAAGATAATTACAGTATTTAAAATGTTCTGCTAAGTTCTTCTAATTAAACAGAACTGGTTTAGGCTGTGCGCTCAAGCCTCAGTGTCTGAGGAGATATGGTAATTGAGAGATAGTGTGGAAACAGAAACTAAAGATACAGGAATGATCCCAGGTGGCCTGCGGTCCCACGGACCCAGGTTCGAATCCTTGCTGGGGCAGGGAACAGTTTAAGGATTTGAAATTCAGCAAATCAGGCTTTACTGATCTACCAGAAGACCCGCCGACATGTCGTAAAAATATCCCCGCTAATACCAATACACCAGTCCTGTATGAGACAGCCCTAGCATGTATTCAATATGGATGGTGGGTGTTAGCGCCAAAGTGGTGACAGAGTATGTAGGAGGACTGCTGGGCCATGATTGCAGGCTGTGAAGCCTATGCCCAGAGTCGGACACATAAAAAAAAAAAAAAAATGGCCTGGTGACATCTCTCTTTGTTTTATTATTCATGTAGGCTATTCTGACAGTTTTACATAGTGTAGGCTTTTCAGACTGGAGTGGTCATATACAGGATATATAAACCCAATCAAGAGCAGAGACCTTTCCTAAGTTGAGTAAAATCATCTGGTAGCAACAAGAATGACCTATAAATTGTCGCCTGGATCAAGGGATTAATTGTGTGGTATCATTTATAAAGGCTTCAACTTGCTTGTATGCATCAGCCTTGGCTACCTGATGGTGGCTGTCCATGCTGCTCAGTCTCTGGCAGCCTCCCTTTTCAGACCATTATCCCTGAGTTCACATTGTATCACCTCTTCCCAGATCTTTTTTGGTCTGCCTTTCACAGCCCCACCACGATATACACACCTCACTTTCCGCACCCAATCATCATCCTCCATCCCCTCCACATTGTTACATGTGGCTGATATACCCTGCTTATATTCATGTATAATACTCAGAACCTTTAATATTCATTAATTAGTACCATGCTTAGAGTTTTGTGAATAGAGTTTATAAATATCAGATCGTAGGAAACAGTCTGGCCCAGCTCGGTGTCGATGTTTCTAGAGCTGTTTCGAACCACAGTCACGTATCTGCTTATGGTTTCGACCTTTGTTTCTGTTCTGCCCTTCTTGCTTCTCTGAGTTGCCTCTCTTGCTTCCTTGAGTTTACTTAGGCCGGGTTGGACTGTCACAAGTTAGTTAGTGGCTTGAGTTAGACCAGTGTGTTGGATTGCTCTGTTGTGGGGACATTTTTGTAAACTGTAGTATATCTGCCACATGTGAGTTAATGTTTATTAAGTGTCAGCATATGATATATTTATTAGGTTCTTACCAATATTGTCATTATTATAAGAACTGTTAACTTACTTACTCGTATTGCCCATGCTAATATCGGATGTTATATCAGTGTCAAGTGTCTTTACTTTTATGCTAGGTTCTCTTTATTTTTATGCCAGGGTTTTATTGTACCCTCCTGAGGTTTTACAACCCAGGGGCTAGTTCCTGTTCTGGTTTTATCTTTATTGATGTTTGGAACTTTAGGGTATTTTTAGCAAGTCCTGGTTTGACAGTCCTGTACAGACCTGTTTTGAGTTTATTATTGTAGCTTTAAGTTAGTGTTAAGTAAATTTCATCCCCCCTTTTTGTCATTAGTACATATTTTACAGTTTATTATTATTTTCCCCCTTTTTAGCTTATGACTTGTTGAGGCTAGCAGCCACTTTGTATTCTAAAAATTTCCTTTGCACAATCAGATATTCCTTTAGCCCCCACCTTGTTGTACCAACATACCCAAACCATCTCAGTCACAGAACCAATACAGTCCATTCTCATCCATCCTCTCAACTCTTCAGTTGTAAACTTCTCCCCCCCCCCCAGGCCTCACATTCAAGGACGCATTACACATCCATTTAATTGTTGTCATTTCTGTAATATGTCTGAGCCTACAAGTATCCTCTTCCTTTACTACCCAGTTTACTCTGCCATACAGCATTACACTCCTAACACATACTGAATACAAAGATCCCATAGCATGGAGGGTGACGGTTCTCAATGTCAGGAGAGGCAACAGCTCCCTGAGTTCCCTCCAACCACTCCATACCTTAGCCACAAAGCTAGCTCTAGCCTCACCTCCAGTACATAACATGCCCCCACAATAACAAAACTTTTCCTCACAGTCACTCAAGACCCTCACCAGCAAGATTAGTCCTTTCATGCTTGACAGTCTCTTTGTGCTCTCCCCAACACACTGCACACATGAAATCAGCATTATTTCGCAGTCTGCGTCTAATACCACTAAATCTCTTATGTACCTACTTATCACAGATGCTGCGCAAGATGGAGTTACTTCCCACATCCTTGTGGCAAACAGCACGTGATCACTCTCCCTCTGCTTTGACAGTATACCTTCATTATCTGGTCCAAAAGCTTCTTACCTCTATATTTTTCTCTTTGCAGAGCATCACCCCTCCCCTTGTACACATTTACTGTTACACTCTTCAGACAATCATCTGGGATGACACATTCATATAAAATTGTATTAGTCAAGTCACTAACCCCACTCCTGTATCTCTTGAGGCTTTCAACTTTTCAGCAGTCAACCCAGACACACCTGCCACCTTCCCCACCAGCATCCTGCCTATTGTGCTGCTCACAGTAGCAGCGTCAGTCAAAAACCAAGGGCCAGACACTGAATTTGCTAGTTCCACACCTTCCTCATGTCAGTCAAACTCCTCATTCAACAACCAGTTGTAATGTTTTCTCCAGCTGTCTTTAATACCCTCACTGTTCACCACTGCCTTTCCTTCATCATTCCTCACACACTGCTCACTTATGATATCCCAATTCTTCCTCCTCATCTGATTTGCCACCTTAAATATTATATTCTTCCTTCCCACACTATTTAGGTTATCAGGTACCAGTAAAAGTCTCTGAGACTCAGACTTTGCCCTGTGAACCTCTTTTCTAGCCCTACGCTTGGCAGCCAAGTATTCCTCTTTGTTATCACCCTTTTTCCATTCCTGGAAATGTAGGTAATGCTTTTTGGAATGGACTGAAGAGTACCCTGATGTTCCAGACAATATGCTAATCCGGACAACCCTTCCCTCTGCATACAATAATCCTTCAATTATCTGACATAATAGAGCCAAAGGCATATCAGGATAGGGGGAAAGTTTGGATACAGACCAATATCCTATACTGTACCCATGCCTTACCCACATCCAACCCTATACGAACCTATATGTACAGTATCCCTCCTAATTTTGGCAGTGTTCTGCGGCCTTTCAGCTGTTTTTAGACATCAAAACAGACATTGAAATATGCAGTATAATCCTAAACACTAAGAAAACAATGGATAAACAATAAAAATCCACAGATGCCTTACCTGCATGTACAGTACCCCTCCTAATTGTGGCAGTGTTCTTTGGTCTTTCAGCTATGTAGTCATCAAATCACACACAGGAATATCCATTATAATGCTAGATACTAAGAAAACAATGCATAAACAACAAAAATTCACAAAGAAATCAATGAAGATGATGGTTATACAACGAGTTTCGGAACCCATGTCGCTATTGAGCCAACCATACACCAACTGACACTCTGAGCGGAAAGTTACCTACCTAAACCTGTCTGCTTCCTCCCGGGCACAAATAAAAAGCATTCTTGGCCACATTTGCCCACAGAAATTTATTATATTGGTATAAATTGTATACCATCATTTTTGCTGGTGTTTTTACTGTAAGATACGCTAATAAAAACACACAAAACTGATGAGTAAAAGTACAGAAATGCAGTGAGAATGAACTTGTTCAAGAGTAAAAATAGCTTCAAATAACTTCCCCACATTCTAGCGCAAAATTTTACTTGCACCATGCATGAGCTAAGTATATGTCTAGATGCAGAAGTTCACAAGCCATTTCGTGGTATTTTCAGAATTTTGACAAATACTGTAGTTTTTGTGTAAATCGCCAAAAAAAATCATCATCATCATCATCCGGACCTCCTTTCCCACCCTAGGGCAGGGTGAGGGAAAAAAAAAAAAATTGTGGTGATGGACAGCGGGTGGGTGGGAAGGGAGGGGGTGGACTTTGACCATTTTGTAATGAGGCAGACAGGCGGTTTTTCTTTGCTGGTGGGTTAGGGCCCATATTACTAGCAAGCTGGTGGAAATTTTCGATTGATCTGGCCAGCCGGCAGACTTTGACCATTTGGTAGGGAGCTGGACAGCTTGTTTGCCCTGTTTGTGGGTTACGGTCTATTACCCGTGCGTGGACAGAGGCCGACGAGCCACCCAACTGACTTTTTTATTTTTTATTTTATTTTATTTTTTTTTTTATTTTTTTTTACTCTGTAGGCAGGCCAGCCACCGATGCTGGAACTTCTGTGTCCGGGTACGGACAAATGTATCCAGACACGGACCTAACAGAGCCAAAGCCTAACATCCTTATACGGAGCATGACCGGACATGGAGAGTCCAGATAAAAGTGATTACTGTAGTCCAGACAAGAGAGGTACTACTGTATATATATATTTTATGTATGCACATAGCAAGGTGTATTATACAAAATAAGACATAAAGCTATACTGCACTCCTCCACCAACCACGTGGGGGGATTAGATTCCTCAGAAGCACCTTGGGTGGGAAAACTGTGGTTGGTGAAGTTAACTTTATATGGGGAAAATAGAATTAGGGAAACCTTGGTCAAAGGTATAAGGGGTATAACATGAAAAAATGTACTACTGTATTTTGCTGATCTTTATTACACAGTATTGCACTGTGTAATTATAAACAGTTTAACAAAAGGATGGTAGAAAGTAATTTGCTATACAACTTTGGAATTACGAAGGTTATCAGCTGGCAAGAGTGCTGTATTTACCTAATTGTACTGTATTTACCTAATTGTGATATACAGGAAATGAGCTACGCTTGTGGGGTCACGTCTCTTTTTCTCAGTAAGTCAGATTTTGCTCTAAACTCGTTTAAGTTTTTAGACTGGACGATCTCTTTGTCCAGTCTATTCCACAGGTCTGTGCATCTATACGAAAACTATATTTCTTGATGTCCTTCAAGCAGCGTGGCTTCTTCAGTTTCAGTCCGTGTCCTCTTGTTGCTCTCTTATCCCATAGAAAGAGATCTTCTTTATCAATTTTATCTACTCCCATCATGGTCCTGAACACTGCAATCATGTCACCCCTCTCTCTCTCCTTTCCTATAAGGAAGGCAAATCCAGCCTTTCTAGCCTCTCACTGTGTGACAGATCTGTCAGACTGGGGACCATCTTAGTTGCTGTTCTTTGTATTCTCTCAATCTTGTTTATATCTTTCGTTTTGTGTGGGGACCACACTACTGCTGCATATTCTAACCTGGGGCAGATCATGGCCACTATCAGTTGTTTCATCATCTCTTCATTCATATAATGAAATGCCACTCTTATGTTGGTCAAGAGTTTATATGTCTCTCTAACTATCTTGTTAATGTGTTTTTCAAGTGACAGACTATCCTGGACCAGCATTCCTAAATCTTTCTCTTCTCTCGCTTTTGTGATTGGTTCATTACCCATCATATAATTCAGTGATGGTCTCTTGGTGCTTTTACCCATTTGCAATATTTTACATTTTTTTGCATTGAATTTCATTTCCCACATCCGGCTCCAATCATGTATCCTATCCAGATCCTCCTGCAGCATTTTACAGTCCCCTTCAGCCTCTACCCTCCTCAAGGTCTTTGCATCATCAGCAAACTGACTTGCATCTACCATATCATTTACGTAAATCAGGAACATTACTGGCACCAACACCGAGCCCTGTGGGACACCACTTGTTACTTCTCTCCATCCAGACATCCTGTCCTTTATTACTGTCCTCATTTGTCCGTCTCTCAAAAAGTCTCTCATCCATTCCAGGAGAGTTGTATTCCATACACGGGCGAATAAAACCCGTGTACAAGGTCAACAACTGTGCAGGGGTAAAGAAAGTTCGGAATCGGCGTAGCACACCTAATCTCTTGGAAGCAGATTTCACAAGAGATGTAATATGTTCTTTCCGAGACAAATCCCGAGAGAATGAAACCTCAAGCATGTTCAAGGATGATGCAGGACAGAACTGGACATTATTAAACATTAGTGGGTAATCCTGAGGAAGATTTTGTCGGGTTGAAAAGTGTAAGAACTGAGTTTTTGATGCATTAAAAATAACAAGATTATTTTTACCCCAATCAGAGATATGAGCCAAGTCAGACATTAGGTGTGCCATAGCCTCATCCCTTTTTTGTTGAAGTAACTGCTGAGATAGACGTTGCGGAACCGAATGGAAAGGTGAACGGTGGAATCATCAGCATATAAGTGGATAGGGTTAGATGTACAGCTTAGAAGGTCATTTATGAATAAAAGGAAGAGAGTTGGTGATAGGACAGAGCCCTGAGGAACACCACTGTTGATAGGTCTAGGAGAAGAACGATGGCTGTCTACAACAGCGGCTATAGAACGACCAGAAAGGAAGCTAGAGATGAAGGCACAGATAGAAGGATAGAAACCGTAGGAGGGCAGTTTGGAAATTAAAGATTTATGCCAGACTCGATCGAAAGCCTTTGAGATGTTAAGTGCAATGGCAAAGCTTTCACCAAAGTCCCGAAAGATGGATGACAAGGAGTCTGAAAGGTAGGTGAGAAGATCGCCAGTGGAGCGTCCCTGATGGAACCCATACTGACGATCAGAAAGAAGGTTGTGACAGGAAAGATGCTTTAAAATTTTTCTGTTAAGAACTGATTCAAAAACTTTTGAGACACAGGATGTTAAAGCAATTGGACGATAGTTAGAGGGTTGGGAATGGTCACCCTTCTTTGGGACTGGCTGAATGAGAGCAAACTTCCAGCAAGAAGGAAAGGTACAAGTTGATAGACAAAGGCGAAAGAGTTTACCTAGGCAGGGTGTAAGCACAGAAACACAGTTTTTGAGGACAACAGGAGGGACTCCATCAGGCCCATATGCCTTGTTAGTATTGAGGCCAGTGATGGCAGAAAATACATCAGCTGAAGAAATTTTAATGTCAGTCAAGATGAAGTCAGAGGGGGGAAGTGATGGAGGAATAGCACCGGAATCGTCTAAGGTGGAATTGGAGGAGAAAGTCTGAGCGAAGAGATCTGCTTTATCAGTAGAAGAAATAGCTACAGAGCCATCAGAGTAGAAAAGCGGAGGGAAGGATGATGAGGTAAAGTTGTTAGAAAGGTTTTTGGCAAGGTGCCAGAAGGAGTGAGAAGAATTCGAGTTGGAGAGTTGAGAACATTTAGCACGGATTAAATTATTTTTAGCAGAGCGAAGAACAGACTTAGCACGATTCTGGGCAGAAATATATAAAAGATGTGATTCAGGGGTGGGTTGGCTCCGGTACCTCTTGTAGGCCCTCTCCTTGTTGCAGACAGCATTAGAACAAGCGTGATTAAACCAAGGCTTTCTTGCATTAGTCAGAGGATATGAGAAAGGAATGTATGCTTCCATGCCCAAGAGAATAACCTCCGTAATGCGCAAGGTACACTCAGATGGCTCCCGGCCATGGAAGCAATAATCATTCCAAGGAAAATCAAAGAAGTACTGCCTGAGGGCCTCCCAATCTGCAGCTCCAAAGTGCCATAGACGGCGTTTCTTTGGAGGTACTGGAGCAATAGGACAGGTTAAGGAAATAAGGTTATGATCGGAGGAGCCCAACGGAGAGAAAAGATTAACAGTGTAAGCAGAAGGATAAGTTGTTAGGAGAAGGACAAGTATGTTGGAACTCTCTTCAAGGCGGTCAGGGATACGGCTGGGGTGCTGTACAAGCTGCTCTAGGTCATTAAGGATAGAAAAGATGTAGGCTTGTTCTCCAGGTGGATCAGTGAAAGGAGAGGACAACCAAAGGTGGTGGTGAACATTGAAATCTCCTAGAATGGAGATTTCAGAGAAAGGAGAAATGGATAGAATGTGTTCCATCGTAGAAGTAAGATAGTCAAAGAATTTTTGATAGTCAGTAGAATTAGGAGATAAGTAAACAGCACAGATCTATTTAGTCAGAGAATGGCAGGAAAGCCGAGGCCAGAGAGTAGAGAATTCAGAAGAATCAAGTTCAGGAACATGAGAGCAAGATAGATCGTTGCGTACATATACGCAACAGCCACCTTTGGCTTTGAAATGAGAATAGAGAAAGTAGGAGGTTACAGAAAAGGGTTTGCTGTCAGTTACCTCAGACAGCTGAGTCTCAGAGAGAACACCTATGCCTTACTTACCTCAGATTCATTATTTTTGGGTTAAAATTCGATTAATTCATGCTCTGTGCCCATTATTTATGTAAATGGGGTCATAAATAAGTGCTATGCATGTCTGGTAGGGAGGTAGGTAGGTGGTTTTCTGATTTAGGTTAGGTTTGGTTAGGGTCAAGAATGACTGGTGCTGTTGGTGAACAGTGAACACCTTTGCCATACCTAACTCTTTTTCTGGTAACAATATGTGTTTATTTATTTATTTATTTATTTTATGTGTCTGACTCCGGGCATTGGCTTCACAGCCTGCTATCAAGGCCCAGTAGTCCTCCTACATACCATACACCTCATTTGATGCTTTGTATCCCATATTTTAGTGCATAAGATGTGAGGAACTGTGATTTTCATATTGATTGCCATGGCCAGTACTTACTTACACTAAGCTGCCATCTCGTGATCACTTACGCCATACTTACCACAAATTCATCATTTATGGGTTAAAATTCAATGATTTCATGCTTTGTGTTCATTATTTAATGCATACGATGTGAGAAAGGATGATTTGCATAGTGATTTCCATGTCTGATACTTACACTTGCTGGCAAGTTGTGAGCACCTATGCCTTACCCACCTCTAAATCATAATTTTTTGGTTAAAATTCAATTAATTCATGCTTTGTGTGTATTATTTATGTGAAAGAGGACTTAAATAAGTGCTATGCACGTCCGGTAGGGAGGTAGGTAGGTGGTTTTCTGATTTAGGTTAGGTTAGGTTAGCATCATGAATGACCAGTGCTGGAGCTTCAGGGCCACTATCCGGACAAGACCACTTTCCTGTCATGCCTTTGGCTCTATTACGTCGGATAGTGGGAAGATTACTGTACTAGAAATGCTGATAAGAAAAGTTTGGATAAACCATCTAGAAGAACACAGTATGATAGCAGAAAGGCAGTTTGGTTTTAGAAGGGGAAAATCATGTGTTACTAATCTATTATGATATTATGGTAGAGTTACAGAAAAGAGAAGGATGGGTGTTCAGTATCTGTTTAGATAACAGGAAAGCATTTGACAGAGTACCACACCAAAGACTTTAATGGGAACTGTGCCATCAAGGAGGTATCCTAGGCAACTTGTTCTCTTGGATGCAGGATTTTCTTAGAAAAAGGGAAATGAGAACCCCCCCTGGGGGTAGGGGGGTTTTTCAAGAATTCTCCCCCAGTATCCCTGCTTGTCGTAAGAGGCGACTAAAAGGGTTGGTGGTGGGTTAGTGCCCCACCCCGTAAAAACAACTAACTAAAAATACGAACAGGAAGCCTCGGACCAGGACTGACCAAAAGTTGACGAAAAAGGACAGGACAAAGGACGAGGTAAAGATTGTGACCTGGAATGTAAGGGGTATGAATGATGAGGTGAAAGAGAGAGAGATTGTACAGGTGCTTGAGAGTGCGAAAGTGGATATATGTGGAATAACTGAAACTAAATGGCGAGGTGAGAGTGTGAGAGAATGGGAATATGGATGGGGTATATGCGCGGGAGTGGGTGAGAATGAGAGGGCGAAAGAGGGAGT
>JAGKTI010013999.1:0-22259 GCA_018397915.1 Birgus latro
GTTAAAATCAGCCAAAGAAGGACAAGAGTATATATTTTTTTTCAGCATATTTTTTCCTGTGGCAGACTCTGCTGTAAATTATGACATGGCAATAATAATAATGCAAAAATAGGACATCATTACAAGAAAATAGGCATACAAAGATAACAACCAACATCAATAATTCAGGAAGGACAATATGTGTAAAACACCTATTTTTATTGTTTGGAAAAAAGCACTATGGTATTTTTGACATCCTTTTATTTGCCACATCTATTTATAATCTTTTGGGCTGATAATACCTGCTGTTGTGGTGGTCCCAGGCTCATTTTAACTACTAAGAACCAGAGTCAATGCAGGAGAAACTAAATACTGGAATTTTATGAAAGAGAAGAGGCAATATGAGCTTTCTCATTGAAGGTTAAGCTCCAAAATTCTCCTTACAACAAAGATTATCCTCTAATAATCTTTCTCAGGCATGCGTGTGGATCTTTCAGCAGTCCACTTTGGAAAATGACATGCAGATATCCTTAGCAAAATAGCTTAGCTCATTTAGCCACATCTCATTCAAGAAGGTAGATGATCAGCACACACAGACAAGCTACAAACAACTGACACTGTTTTACTTAGGGAGCAAATACTGTATAGGCAAAATTACTGAAATTAATGCTATACTGGTTCAGAGAAGTGGTTTGGTTACAGCACTTATACAGAGGAATACAGGACCACAGCAACAGCAGCCCACAATTTACTAAACCATAATACAGGGCTGCCCATATACATCTGGTGCCATTGGCCCAGTCTGCGGGTATGGGAGATGCATGTATTTTGATGACTTTATTTAATTATGCTCTGTTTAACTGGGGATTAAATTACCATCTTTCCATTGTAAAAGCTAGTTGAAACAAGACTAATATGGTGCTAGTCATGAAGATGTTGGGCCACAGTGCTATCTTATTCTGCCAGTGAGTTACGGGAAATGAATCTGCATAAGGCCAAAAATCTCGTCTCCTTCTGTCATGTTTGTGTCATGCCTCTGTGTCATATATTGTATCATGCTTTTGAGTATCATGTCTCTGTCTGTCATGTCTGTGTGTGTGTCATGTCTCCTTCTGTCATGTTTCTGTATGTCATGTCTCTGTGGTATATGGATGGAGCTATAAGAGAGATAATGGGCAGGGATGTGAATATACTGGAGTGTCTAATGAGAGAGAGTAAGGTGTGGAAACTTTCTGAACTGTTGCTTGCTGATGATACTGTATTGTGAGGAATGTGAACTGCAAGGTTTGGTGAATGAGTCTGGGGGTGTATGTAGGAAACGGAATCCAAAAGATTATGTATATATATGAGTAAAGTTATGATCCTAGAGGGAAAAGAAGTCAAGCATACACAGTGAGACAGGATGGTGAGGAAATACAGAATGAGAGTGCATTCAAGTACTTAAGTAGTGTGATGAATAAGGATGGAAGTGCTTGAATGGATACGGCAGGGTAGAAAGGTTGCTGGATCATTGAAAGCTGTGATAAGGGGTAGGGAAGTAAGCATGGAAGTGAGGCTTGGATCTTGTTGGACAGACAAAGGTCAAGAGTGAGAGCAATGGGAATGAAGTGAGAAGTGTGTGGAGTTTTATGGACAGACAGATATACAAATGACGAAGTAAAGATGCATTGTGGTGCTATTTTACAGAAACATTTTGAGATACTGTAGTTTGGCCGTGCAGAGGATGGAGAATGAGAGACTGACTAGAAGAAGGTATGTATATGACGTGGAGGGGTAGGGGAGGAGGGGAGACCATGGCTGAGATGGAAGAATGGAGTGGAGAGATACGAGGGAGGGAGGGTATGAGTTGAAGAGAGGGCAGTCAAATGGCAGATGACAACATAACATAGAGTTAATTTGTTTGTGGTCTCCTTTATGGGACTGAGATGTCTGGCAATACACAGATAAAAGTCAGAGGAGGGTAAAAATTTCTGCTTACTAAAATGAGTGAACTTTAAGCAATTACAGTATTGAAGCAAATGCAAGAGGAGATATTTAATTACTTTATAAAAAAATGCAAATAATGGATGCAAACAAGCAATCGCTATAAAGTAAGAATGGGTTATAAGAAACAGAAAATGATGCAGGGTAGAGATGGTAATGCTGAGTGACCCTTCACCATACCAATCATCATCAATATAATCAAAATCAATATAATAATCATCATTCATTATTATTAAAATCATCATTGCAATCATCATCATCATCCTAACCTCTTCTCCCCATCTAAGGATGGGATAAGGCATGGTTCAAAAAGCAACAACAAAACACATGGGATCAGACAAGCATGTGCAAAAGTATACCAACAATACTCTGCCAGCACTAAATTGTATGTCATGTTTATCACTCTTTCTCAAATGACTAGAGAGTAACATTCCTTCTTTTGCTTGTTTTACTGATACTTGGAACAGACACCTTCATATGGTAATGATCAGATATTGAAGTTGTCACATTATATTAACAGCCTTCAGTTCCTTTACAATGCCCCTAAAGGAGAATGGTGGACTATGAAAGTATGTAGTCCTTACCACATAAAGTATTTCAAACACCTTCCATTCCTACAGCTGGCAGAGAAGTGCCTACATACTTTCGCTCATGCTCAGGATAGGGGTCTTGCTAAACATTTCATAGCCTATGGCTGCATATGGCTGGCCAGTTGTCTTTAACCTTAGTTGCTTTACTCGAATCTGGCGAATGACTATGATGAGTGACAAGCCAAGTGGCTTCTCGCTACCCAGGATATATAAGTTACTACACTTGGTGGTAACATACAACCAGACAGTCACAAGGTGGTGTAAAGAGTTACAGCACTCCCATAAGGTATTACATCAGTCAGTAGCTAGTCCCAGGTCTCTTGCAAAAAGGAGAAACAAAAAATTGGTGAATGAATGGGTGGCTGTGAATGTGTGGTCCAGCATCTCACAGATGTGAACAAAGTGTGCAACATCTGGCTTGCAATATCCACTTATGAGCGTATGCCCAATCCTTGAAGCACTGCCTAGGCCATAAAAAATAAACAACAAAATAACCATCCACACAACCCCCTCATAGAGCATTCCGCCCCCTTACTGTACAACCACAACGTGGTAATTGCAAGCAAGGTGCTGCGTGCATGTTTACTTATATAATCATCAACCCGAGTGCCACTTATCCTTCCAACATATGCAATGACAACCCCTTCTCTTTGAACTCCGGAAGCACCATTAGCCACAATGGAACTGATATATATCGTGACAAACAATGGTGGGTTGTGTGTGCTGTAAAAGTGCATTACTCACCCACCCCCTCAATCAACAATCCCCGAAAACCCCACTAGTAGCAAAGGGACCTGGGGCCACGCTACACAACAGTAAAACAGCAACTAATTCATAATGAAATTTTTAAAGTTCATTTTTACAATGCAGACTTTTCGTTCATTTACTGCCAGCGTAAGACTTTAATCTCCTCCGTCTGATTTGACGCTGATTTTCTATGTGCATACCAGTACTTAGTGTTCCAACTTCCAGTATAAAATCTTATTATTCATTACTCTGCTGCCTTAAGTATTATGGTAGTCGTTCCTACACCACACTTGTTACTAACTGTACTCAACCTTTTAGCACATCTTTATAAGTACGTCTGATTTCCATCTGATGTTAAGAATACCGTAATCGCTTTTCCTGAAGCACACGCTTTGATGGAACGATAAGGTTAACTACAGACAAGGGGGAATCGACAGGGCCAAGGTTTGTAAACGATGAGCATACAACTAGACAAGTCACATGGTGGTGTAAGGAGTTATGGCACTCCAGCTGGCTGTGGCCCAATACAGTATTAAGTCATCAGTAGCTAGTCCCAGGTCTCTTGCAAGACGAAGAAACAAAAAACTGGTGAATGAATGGGTAGCTGTGAATGTATGGTCCAGCATCTCATAGATGTGAACAATGTGTGCAACGTCTGGCTTGCAATATCCACTTGAGAGCGTATGCTCAATCCTTGAAGCATTGCCTAGGCCGTAAAAAATAAAAAACAATAACCATCCACACAACCCCCTCATAGAGCATTCCACCCCCTAACTGTACGGCCACAACGTGGTTACTGCAAGCAAGGTGCTGCGTGCATGTTTACTTATACTATATAATCATCAACCTGTGTGCCACTTACCCTTCCAACACATGCAATGACAACCCCTTCTCTTTGAACTCCGGAAGCCCCATTACCCACATTGGAACTGATATATATCGTGGCAAACAATGGTGGGTTGTGTGTGTTGCAAAAGTTTGTTACCCACCCACCCCCTCAATCAACAATCCCCGAAAACCCCACTAGTAGCAAAGGGACCTGGAGCCACGCTACATGACTGTAAAACTGCGACTAATTCAGAATGAAATTTTTAAAGTTTATTTTTACGATGCGGACTTTTCATTCATTTATTGCTTGCATAAAACTTTAGCCTCAGTCTGATTTGGCGCATATTTTTTACAAGCGTACCAGTACTTAGCATTCTAACTTCCACATGGGGGAATCGATAGCGCCGAGGTTTGTAAAAAATGAGTAACATCGCCAATGCACAGTCGATTTGTGTGCATGACTGAAACGGACACCATAGCAACAATATACATCAGTAGGGTACGCCATTCTAGTACATAAATCTGAAGTGTTTGAACTGAAACAACTGGCTAAGCCACAGGCTATGGAAAGGCTATAAAATCTGTCCACTGTGCATCAGTTACAATGCAATCATAATAATAATCAGTCAATAATCATATGAATAATTCACTGAGGTGTCTGTTAGGTGGCTCAGGAGGCTTGCTAAGAAATCATGTTAGGAAATCACCACAGCCACAAAGAAGACAAGCCACTTCGACTGAACTAACACCAGGCATTGTTCAACTCAGAAAAATACTGTACTAACAGTCAAAGGCATAAAAATAACATGGGGAACCTTCTATCACAAAATTCTTGCAGTATAGCTATCTAGCTAACACTTACTGCAATATATCTACTATCTATATGTATCTGTGTAATGTTGATCTGTGTACTTTATCTATGAGCTTGAAATAATGCTGAGCTGAGGCAACAGCTTAACAAGGACACATGCTAATCAAGAAGAAGTGCAATGGGATGGATATACAGCTGTAGTACTGTGTTATTCTACCAGTAACATATATGAAAAAGGCTGGTGAATGGACAAATCCTGGGGAATAGTTAAGGTGCAAGATAGAGTTAAAAATGAGATGGAGGAATGGAGTGGAGAGGTATATGAGAGAGGAGGGTGTGAGCTGGGGGAAGGGCAGTGGAATGGCGGGAGACTGGGTGGCATGGAGGCAATTTGTTTGTGGCCACCCCTCCTGGGATTAAGGAGTTTGTCAATAGATAAATAGAAGTTAAAAATAAAGTTCATTATTATCCTTAGACCCCAACACATCCCTCTCAGCTGAACAAAACCATCTGGTGTTAGTTGGAAGAAAGACAGTTGCTCTCCCACTTACGAACATCTGAGTTACGAACTATTGCTGTTGAGATTAAAGACTTATCAGCTTGAGATTTCATTAGGCTTTGTGGTTGCCAGCCTGATAGTGCCAGGGACTAATTCATGGCACTGCATCATCCTATCTTACTATCATTGGTGTCATTGTCATCATCATCATTGATTGGCAAGTAAAATTAGTACCTAGATTAAGTTAACTGGCCTTGTATACCCTAGTGATGGACTGATCTAGTTATGGACCTTAGCACTGCCACTGATCATAATTATCATCATCATTTGGCATTATCATCATCAGTCCTAACTCCTTTTCCCACCCAATGATGGGGTGAGGAATTCTCTATTAAAATATTGTAAGTAGGGGAGCAACTGTTATGCTCTGCCCACCTCAACTTGGCTTAAACGTGATCTGGAAAGGATGCAGAGCCATAGTATTGCTATCATTGTCCTATTCTGCTTCTGGGCTATGGGGCTTAGGCTGCCAAAGACAAAACTCTCTGCCAAGTCAAAGAGGACAAACCAAATAATTTCTAACTTACATTTCAGAAGGGTGGTAGTAGCTGTAGCTGTAGTAGCAGTAGCAGTAGCAGTAGTAGTAGTAGTAGTAGTAGTAGTAGTAGTAGTAGTAGTAGTAGCAGTAGTAGTAGCAGTAGTAGCTGCAGTAGTAGTAAGTGTAGTAGTAGTAGTAAGTGTAGTAGTAGTAGTAGCAGATAATTTTCACGACTGATGGCCCAAAGAAATTAACCTCTTTAGGGCAGAGCATTGAAGTCACTGCATGATAGTATTGTGATCCCAAACCCTGATGTCTGGAAGAGAGGTGTGGACCTTGCTAGAAGGGAACAAGTGAAGTGTGACTGCAGTGGAGATGAGTTACCTGATAGGAGCATGTGGAATGACATGGAGGGACAGGTTGACGAATGAAGAAGTAAACGAATGTTGTGGGGTGGATGTGGATGTGACTGAGAAAATTAGGAGAAATACAATGAAGTGGTTTGGACATGTGGAGAGAATGGGGAATGAAAGACTGACTAAGAAAGTGTATGTAGATGAAGTGGAAGGAGGAAGAGGGAGGAGAAGACCAAGGATGAGATGGAGGGATGGAGTTAAGAGGTATATGAGGAAGGGGGGAGTGAGTTGGGGGGAGGGCAGTCAAATGGCGGGTGACAGAGCGACTTGGAGGCATTTTGTCTGTGGCCACCCTTTGTGGGATTAGGGTGTCAGGCTATAGACAGTTAAGTAGATAGATATTTCCCCAGATTTTGGAGGTTACTCATTGAGGGAAATCACTGAGCCAACACCACTGGCTCCAGCATGGCAGCACCAACTCCAGCATAGCAGCATCGACACAGAAATTGCAGGAACAGCAGCATGAATAACACAGACAGCCCCTGAAAATATGGCAAGGCTTTAGGAGATAATCTCAGACCTGTTGATAATTTAACCCTTTTGTCTGTGGAGGAGTTCAATATAGATCTTAACTGACCCCTGGTGATATGGTACTGAGTGGTAGGTGGGGGCACCCATCATCCAACCACTTAGTGTAGTGGTACTCTGTTTTTTTAGGGTAGCTCTACATTGAGTGGCAAGCCAAATTATTTCCTGTAAACCAGGAAAGCATTTACAGTTCTGGGTGGTAACCTTATAACCAACCAACACATGTTCCTTATGTGACAACAAGTGGGTTGGCAGAGGGTTAGTGCCCCTCCCCAGAAAACAACTAACTAAAAATACGAACAAGAAGCCTTGGACCAGGACTGACCAAAAGGTGACGACTAAGGACCGAACAAAGGACATGGTATGGATAGCTACATGGAATGTAAGGAGTGCAAAGGATGAGGTGAAAAAAAGAGAGATTGTCCAGGTGCTTGAGGGTGTGAAAGTGGATGTATGTGGATTAACTGAAACTATATGGCAAGGTGAGAGTGTGAGAAAATGGGAGTATGGATAGGGTATATGCGCAGGAGTAGGTGAAAATGAGAGGGCAAAGGAAGGAGTGTGTATTGCTGTGAGTAACAGATGGAAGGAGAATATAAGAGAGTATGGATCAGTTGGCTCAAGGACTGTGATGGTAAGAATGAAAGTCGTGCGTGTATGCGCCAAAGCAAGATTGTGCAAGCAGAGTGATAGAAGAGCTCTGGACTTAAGTGGAAGTGTGCATGGAAAAGTTTGAAAGGAATGAGCGAATGTTTTTGATTGGAGATATGAATGGAAAAGTAGGGAATGTGAAGGTGGATGGAGTAGTTAGTGGGTGGGGTGTGCCTGCAGAGATGGATGAGAATGGCAATGTTTCAGCGGACATTTGTGCCAGGAGGGGGTTGGTGATAGCCAATACCCTCTTTAGGCACAAAATGATCCATAGGTATATGTGGCGAGTGATAAGAAAGGTGGGTGGTGAACTGAATGAAGGGAAGACAGTGATTGATTATGTGTGGGTGGATGAAAGAATGAGAAGGTGTGTAATGGATGCGAGAGTATACAGAGGTTGGAGGAATGGACTTTATGACCACTACTTGGTGGTGGACAGAATCAAAGTCTAAATGAAATGAAGAAATAGAAGAAGGGAAGGACAGGAGGAAGTAGTTCATATAAGGAGGGTGGAAAGGTTACAAGAGGATGGAATAAAGGCAGAATATAAGAGGGAAGTGGGGGAGCGACTGGGTAAATATGGATTGGAGCAAATGGTTGGACGTGGTAGGTGTGTGCAAGATATTCACAAAAGAAATCTGTGGAGCATGTGAGGTGGCGTGTGGGGTGAAAAAAAGACAAAAGGGGGTTCAGGGAACAGCATGGTGGAATGAAGAGGTGAGAGAGGCTGTGGCGCAAAAGAAGAAAGCATGCAGTGAGCGGATGAGAAACAGGGGCACGGAAGAAGTTGAGAGACAGAAGAGAGAGTTATATGGAGAGAGGAAGAGAGAGGTGAAAAGATTAGTAAGAAAGAGTAAGAAGAGAGTGGATGAGGAAGTTGGAAGGAACTTGAGTGTAAAGTGGAGGGAATGTAAGTAAATGTTCTGGAAAGAGGTAAAGAGAGTTAGACAGGGTGCCAAAGAAGTTAGCTGGGGAGTGAAAGATGAAAATGGAAGATTACTAGTGGAGAAGGGAGAAAAAGTGAGCAAATGGAGAGAACACTTTAAGGAATTGCTGAACATAGAGAATGAAAGTAATGCGAGTATAAGTGGCTGGGGAATGGCTGGGAGCAGGAGGGATGTGAGAAGAGAGGAAGAAATCTGTAGGATGGAAGTTGTGGCAGCAATGAAGAAAGTTAAAATGGGGAAAGCCCCAGGAATTGATGGAGTGTGGTGAAATGCTGAAGCATGGGGGAGGGATGTAGTGGAATGGATGTGGAAGATGTGCAGATTGGCCTGGGAGGAAGGTAGAGACCCAGTGGATTGGAAGTCAGGTATAATTAATCCCCTGTACAAAGGAAAATGGGAAAAAGAAGTGTGTGGTAATCATAAGGGCATTTGTCTTCTTAGTATAACAGGAAAAGTATATAGCAGGATACTTATTGACAGAATTAGGGAAATAATAGAGGAATTAGTTGGAGAAGAACAGGGAGGTTTTAGGAAGTGAAGAGGTTTGCAGATCAGATATTCATTCTTAGCTCTT
The DNA here is from genome assembly GCA_018397915.1 of Birgus latro. Classification (NCBI taxonomy): domain Eukaryota; kingdom Metazoa; phylum Arthropoda; class Malacostraca; order Decapoda; family Coenobitidae; genus Birgus; species Birgus latro. The sequence continues at coordinate 9,092 of JAGKTI010013999.1, forward strand.
TGGTGGAAAAGTTTTGAGAGAAGGGAAAGAAGTCGTATGCGGCCTTCATGGATTTGGAGAGAGTATATGACGGGGTGGATAGACAATGATTGTGGAAAGTACTAAGAATACAAGGAGTAGATGGGAAGTTGTTGAAGACTGTGAAGAGTATGTATAAAGGTGTTAAGGCTGCAGTGCATGTGGATAGTGAAGTAAGTGAATTTTTCTATCTGAAGGTTGGATTGAAACAAGGATGTGTCATGTCTCCATGGCTGTTCAATCTGTATACAGATGGGGGTATAAAAGAGATACAAGGTAGGGCAGTGGATGGTAGAGCAGCCCTAGTGAGAGAGGATAGTGTTTGGAAGCTCTCTGTGCTGTTGTTTGCAGGTGATACAGTGTTGTTAAGTGAAGACAAAGGGAAGCTGCAAAGCTTGGTGGATGAGTTTGGGAGTGTGTGTAAGAAACAGAGTCTAAAGGTGAATGTAGGAAGGAGTAAAGTTATGGTCTTCGAGAGAAGTGAAATCAGTGAATGTACAATGAGGCTGGATGAGGAGGAAATGGAAAATGTGAGTGGATTTAAGTACTTAGGTAGTGTGATGAGTAAGGATGGAAGTTTAGAGGGTGAAGTGCTTGAAAGGGTACAACAAGGAAGAAAGGTTGCTGGTTCCTTGAAAGCAGTGATAAGAAACAGGGAAGTAAGCATGGAAGTGAAAATGTTACTATATGACAGTATTGTGATACCAGCTCTAACATATGGAAGTGAAGCTTGGACCTTGTTGGAGGGACAGAAGACAAGAATGACAGCAGTGGAAATGAGTTATTTGAGGGGAGCATGTGAAGTCACATAGAGAGACAGATTGACAAATGAGGAAGTGAAGGAGCATTGTGGTGTGGATGTGGATGTGACAGGAAGCATTAGAAATACACTGAGGTGGTTTGGCCATGTGGAGAGGATGGAGAGTGAGAGACTAATGAGGAAAGTGTATGTGAGTGAGATGGAGAGGGGGAGAGGGAGACCAAAGATGAGATGATGGGATGGAGTGGAGAGGTATATGAGAGAGAGGGGTGTGAGCTGGGAGAAGGGCAATGAAATGGCAGGGGACAGGGTGACATGGAGGCAATTTGTCTGCGGCCATCCCTTACAGGATTAAGGCGTCTGTCAATAGACAGGTTGATAGATTGTATTGGTGCTGGAGTGTTAGTAATAGGATGGGGAGGGGAGGGGGCTGCCTGATTATATTTACAATTCTCAATCCCATCCCTACCCCCTAAGAGGAGAATGGTGGACTACAGAATGATAACTCAGCCTGTAGTCCACTGGGTTAATGCTCTGATGTGCCTGGGGTTGCAACTACTAAAACTACTAGTACACAAGACCCAAGATGAAAAAATCCATTTTACATCATCTGTCTGGCTCATTTCCCTGGTTATAGTCCTTCAAGTACTTCCATATTCCCAGAAAGGAAGATGGTGGACTGCAGCAGAACAAGACAATCCTACAGTTCAGCATTATTTAAGTAACTTCATGACTAGCATTATTCCTGTGTTAAGCTTTTGTTACAACTCAGCACTGAATATGGAGAGATGGCAGTTTAGACAGATAGATAGTGGGAAACTGGGTTGTAGATAGATTAATTCCTTCACAATGGTGGCTGTCTCCTAATATGAATGAAAGAGTCTGGTGGTAGCAAGTATAGACTATATGACATCAGCAGAAGGCCCCATACTACAGGTCCCTTTGGCAAAATAAAAGGTGCTATAGCCAGAAGAAGAAGAAAAAATCCTGCACCTTTTCCCAGCCTATGTAGGAGGAGATAAGTTTCAAATACCTAAAATAATAATAATAATAATAATAATAATAATAATAATAATAATAATAAAAATAATAATAATAATAATACTCCAACCACCCATCCATCATCTAATCCTATGTTGTCCCATGAGAAGTGTAGGAGCCCAGGGCTAGGCAAGTTGGTCCTGACATTTAAGACGAGTGAGAAGAGTGAATAATGAGAATTATTCTATGTTCCAATAGCATGCCAAATGGGCCACACCCCCACTCACCATTCAAGCCCCTGGAATCCTGATACCACCACACAGGCATAACTATCCACACACACACATACAATTCATAACACCTATCCCATAACCCATCCAACACCTTTTAAGTTAAATAAGTGCTGTCAGCCCTTGTCGTGTACTCCTCCATACAAAACTCATCCTCTCACCTTTTTCCTACTCCAGTCATCTTTTATCTATTCATAATTTTTATCTACAGTACTCAGTAAACAATTAAATATACACAAAAATGTGATACTGGTCCCTGGTTTTAATATAACTACACTATCTATCTGTCTATCTATTGCCAGACACTTTAATCCAGTAAGGGGTGGCCACAAACAAATCATCTCCACGTCTCCCTGTCCCCTGACATTTCATTGCCCTGCTCCCAGCTCACACACTCCCTCTCTCATAAACCTCCCCAATCCTCCACCTCATCCTCAGTCTCCTCCTCCCTCTCCCTCAAGTCCCTATCCCAAAAAAGGAGCCTGGTGGACTGTAAGAGAAAATAACTTCTGGTTTCCTATCCAGACGGGACCACAGAAAGAATAATAAATAAGTCGCAATAGGATGCTTACCAGAGAGTAGAGGCAGATGGCTGGTATTACCGTGATTTGGCAGCTGGCTGATATTAATTTGGCAGCTGTTTGGCATTTGGCTTTCTTCTCCCCCTTCCCCTTCTCCGTCACCAATTTCCACAGCTGGGTCAACTCACAAACCTGAAAAATATAGCACATGTTAGTTCTTTCCTTCCAAACCTTGATTAACAAAAGTATCTGTTGGCAGATAATGTGCCTGCTGATGTGTGCCTGCAGAGATGGATGAGAAAGGCAGTGCTTCAATGGACGTTTGTGCCGGGAGTAGATTGGTGATAGCTAATACCCTCTTCAGGCACAAAACAAACCATAGGTATACTGTATATGGTGAGTGATGAGAAGGGTGGATGGAGAACTGAATCAATGTAAGGCAATGATTGATTATGTGTGTGTTAGAAGATGGAATAAAGGCAGAATATAAAAGGGAAATGGAGGAGTGATTGGGTAAATATAGACTGGAGCAGATGGGGGACATGGAAGGTGCGTGCAAGATATTCACACAAGAAATCTGTGCAGTGTGTGAGGTGGTGTGTGGGGTGAAGAGAAGATGAAAGGGGGTTCAGGGAACAGCAAGGTGGAATGAAGAGGTGAAAGAGGCTGTGGCACAAAAGAAGAAAGCATATAATAAGTGGATGAGGAACAGAGGCGTCAAAGAAGTTGAGAGATGGAAGAGAGAGTTGTATGTAGAGAGGAGAGAGGTGAAAAGATTACGTAAGAGAGAGTAAGAAGAGAGTGGATGAATAATTTGAAAGGAATTTGAGTGTAAAGTGGAAGGAATGTAAGAAAATGTTTTGGAAAGAGGTAAGGAGAATCAGACAGGGTGCCAACAAAGTTAGTTGGTGTGTGAAAGATAAAAATGGTAGATTACTAATGGAGAAGGGAGAAAAAGTGAACATATGGAGAGAACACTTTAATGAATTGTTGAACATAGAGAATGAAAGTAATGTAAGTTTAAGTGGCTGGGGAATGGCTGGGAGAAGGAAGGATGGGAGAAGGAAGGATGTGTGAAGAGAGGAAGAAATCAGTAAGAAGGAAGTGGTGGAAGCAACGAAGAAAGTTAAAACGGACAAAGCCCCAGGAATTGATGGAGTGTGTGGTGAAATGCTGAAGTGTGGGGGAGAGATCATAGTAGAATGGATGTGTGGAAGGTATTAAGAATATATGGAGTGGAGGGGAAATTGTTGAGTGCCGTGAAGAGCATGTACAAAGGAGCTAGGGCTACCGTGCGAGTGGATGGTGAGCTAAGTGAGATCTTTGATCTGAAAGTGGGACTGAAACAGGGTTGTGTGATGTCTCCATGGCTGTTTAATAAATACATGGATGGGGTTGTAAAGGAGGTGCAAGGTAGGGCAGTGGATGTGGAGGTGGCTCTAAAGAATGAGGGCGTGATGTGGAAGATTCCAGTGTTGTTGTTTGCTGATGATACAGTATTTTTGAGTGAAGATGAAAGGGAGTTGCAAGGTTTGGTGAATGAATTTGGGACAGTGTGTAAGAAGAGGAATCTGAAAGCCAATGTGAACAAGAGTAAAGTTATGGTGTTCGAGAGGAATGAAGTCACAGAATGCACAGTGAGGTTGGATGAAGAGGTATGGAGAATGTGAGTGCATTCAAATACTTGGGTAGTGTGATGAGTAAGGATGGAAGTTTTGGGGATGAAATACTTGAAACGGTACAGCAGGGAAGGAAGGTTGTTGGTTCATTGAAAGCGGTGATGAGAAATAGGGAGATGAGTATGGAAGTCAAGAAGTAACTGCATGATAGTATCGTGATCCCTACCCTGACGTATGGAAGCGAGGCATGGACCTTGCTAGAGGGTAACAAGTCAAGAGTGAGAGCAGTGGAAATGAGTTACTTGAGAGGAGCATGTGGAGTGCCATGGAGGGACAGGTTGACGAATGAAGAAGTGAAGGAACATCGTGGGGTGGATGAGGATGTGGTTGCAAAGATTAAGAGAAATACACTGAGGTGGTTTGGACATGTGGAGAGAATGGAGAATGAAACTCTGACTAAGAGGGTGTATGCAGGTGGGATGGAGGGAGGGAGAGGGAGGGGAAGGCCGAGAATGAGGTGGAGGGATGGAGTTGAGAGGTATATGAGGCAGGGGGGAGTGAGCTGGAGGGAGGGTAGGCAAATGGTGGGTGACAGAGCGACTTGGAGGCGTTTTGTCTGCGGCCACCCTTTGCGGGATTAGGGTGTCGGGCTATAGATAGATAGAACAGACAAAGGAAAAGGGGAAAAAGAAGGTTGTGGTATTCATAGGGGCATTTGACTTCTTAGTGTAATAGGAAAAGTATATGTTAGGATACTTATTGACAGAGTTAGGGAAATAACAGAAGAATTAGTTGGAGAAGAACAGGGAAGTTTTAGGAAGGGAAGAGGTTGTGTAGATCATATATTCATTCTTAGATCTTTAGTGGAAAAGTTTCTAGAGAAGGGAAAGAAGTTGTATGCAGCCTTCATAGATTTGGAGAAAGCATATAACAAGGTGGATAGATAAGGATTATGGAAGAATATATGGAGTAGATGGGAAGTTGTTGAAGGCTGTGAAGAGTATGTATGAGGGTGCTAAGGCTGCAGTGCATGTGGATGGCGAACTGAGTGAATTTTTCCATTTGATGGTTGGATTGAAACAAGGATGTGTCATGACTCCATGGTTGTTCAATCTGTATATGGTTGGGGTTATAAAAGAGATACAAGGTCGGGCAGTGGATACTGAAGCGGCCCTAGAGAGAGAGGGCAGTGTTTGGAAACTCCCTGTACCGTTATCTGCAGATGATACTGTGTTGTTGAGTGAAGATGAAGGGGAGCTGCAAGGCTTGGTAGATGAGTTTGGGAGAGTGTGTAAGAAATGGAATCTAAAGGTGACTGTAGGGAAGAGTAAAGTGATGGTCTTCGAGAGAAGTGAAGTTAGTGAATGTACAGTGAGATTGGATGGGGAGGATATGGAGAATGTGAGTGCATTTAAGTACTTGGGTAATGTAATGAGTAAGGATGGAAATCTGGAGAGTGAAGTACTTGAAAGGGTGCAGCAGGGAAGAAAGGTTGCTGGTTCCTTGAAAACAGTGATAAGAAACAGGGAAGTGAGCATGGAAGTGAAAAAGCTGCATGTGACAGTATTGTGATACCAACTCTAACATATGGAAGTGAAGCTTGGACCCTGTTGGAGGTACAGAAGTCAAGAGTGACAGCAGTGGAAATGAGTTATTTGAGAGAAACATGTGGAGTCACATGGAGAGACTGACAAATGAGGAAAAGAAGGAACGTTGTGATGTGTGTGTGATAGGAAGCATTAGGAGAAACACATTAAGGTGGTTTGGGCATGTGGAGAGGATGGAGAGCAAGAGACTGATAAGGAGAGTGTATGTGAATGAGGCAGAGGAGGGGAGAGGGAGGGGGAGGCCGAGGATGAGATGGAGGGGAGAGGTATATGAGAGAGGGGATTGTGAGCTGGAAGCAGGGCAGTGAAATGGCAGGGGACAGAGCGGCATGAAGGTGATTTGTTTGTGGCCAACCTGCACAGGATTAAGGCGTCTGGCGATGGATAGATAGATCTGCTAGCAGCAAGAACAATATCACCTGGGGACATCACGATTTAAATACATGGAAGTAAGAATTTCAAAAATGTCTTTAATAATAATAATAATAACAACAACAACAATAACCATCATCACCATCATCAAGATCATCATCATCATCAAGATCAGCATCATCATCATCAAGATCATCATCATCATCAAGATCATCATCATCATCAAGATCAGCATCATCATCAACAAGATCAGCATCATCATCATCAAGATCATCATCATCATCATCATCATCATCATCATCAAGATCATCATCATCATCATCATCATTCATTCATTCATCATCCAATCATACGTTGCCCCACAAGGGCGTAGAAGCCCGGGGCTAGGCAAGTTGGTCCTGACATTTAAGATGAGAGTGACCAGCCTCACTCATCCCTGAGTGGCATGACGTGAACAATAAACCCCAATCACCCCTTGTATATAAATCTTCACCAGCTCAATCCGACTGGAGTGCCATAACTACCCATTAACCTACCAGGCGCCAAAATTTGGTTATATGGCTACCATCCCACGTAGTAAATGGTTTCCTGGTATACAGGAAACCATTTGGCTTGTCACTCAGTGTAGAGTCACCCACAGGCAGAAGGAATAGGAAAGAATAAAGAAAAGAAAGACACACGAGGGAGTCTAAAGTCACCCATAGGCAAAAGGACGAGAAAAGAATGAAATAAAGAAAGACAGAAGAGGATGGAAGGAAAGAAGGATAGAGGAGAGGAAAAGGCAGACACCCGAGAGCAGCACTACATCGAATGAGTGGATGATGAGCACCCTCACCTACCACAAATAATAATAATAATAATAATAATAATAAAAATAAAAATGCAGTACTCCAGTCTGCAGTCCACATACAGAATACACTGGCTACAGTTTACATATTAGAGACAAAAAAATTTCACCATATGCTGAATTAATCTGCCTTTTAATACAAAAAATGAAAGTAATCAGACTATCACACTCCAGAGGTTGTTGTTGCTGCTGATCAACCCTTGTCTATCTAGATGAGCAGACCCATCAACTGCAGGGAAGCACCTGCCCTTCCATGCAATGAGTTTGTATTCCCTTGCAGCTGACAGCAGGGAATAGTGTGAAGGTTTAGTTCCTGGATGAATGTCACATTTGCATCTCTCCACTCAGTTAACAGAGGAATCATAGCTGGCTCCACTTCACCCCATAAAACGGTTACCACCCAGAGGTGTGTTTTAAAGGTTTCAGGAAACCATTAGGCTTGTCACTCAATACAAAGTCACCTGATATGAAATCAAGAGTACATTCAAGTCTCATCCATCCTCTCAACTCTTCCATCATAAACCTAGTCTCCCCAGGCCTAGCATTCAAGGACATACTACACATTCATCTAATCACTGTCTTCCTTTACTGCCCAGGTCTCACTACCATACAGCATTACACTCCTAACACATGCCCTAGATGAATAAAATTTTCTGACCAGCACATATACAACATATCACATTACAAGGTCTAATCTATCTATCTATCTATTGCCAGACACCATAATCCCGTAAGGGGTGGCCATTTGACTTTGAGTTATTTTTTTTTACGGGGAGGGGCACTAACCCTCCACCAACCCACTTGTTGACACGTAGGGAGCACGTATGGTTTGGTTATATGGTTACCACCCAGCGTTGTAAATGGTTTCTTGGCTTACAGGAAACCATTTGGCTTGTCACTCAATGTAATGCCACCTATAAAGGAAAGAAAAGCAGTAAAAAGTGACAGGAAATATAGGAGAAATAGGAAGAAAGGAGGGCAGGCACAGAAAAAGAATGATAAAGGCTAAGGAAGAAGTAGGCAGCACTACATCAAGTGAGTGGATGATGGTCGCCACCACCTACCACTAAACAATACTAGACTTATTTTACTTGGCCTAAGGTGCCTTCATGTTGTGGCACTGATGTGAGTGAGTGATGGAGCTGCCCCATTGTTTAAACATCCCTCAACAACTTCCCTATCCCCTGCATGGAGGATGATGGGGAAAAAAATATATTCATCCTTGGTTTGTATAAATCCACCAACTGTGAAAATGAAAATAAAAAAAGACCTGACACTAAAGAGGGATGGCTTCACCTGGTGGCACTAATATACAACCTCCCTCAACCCCCTATTTCAAAAATGGAGGATGGTGGACTGCAGCAGAAGAGCAACATCAGCCTGCAGTCCATCAGATCCATATCCAGATGGGCCTGAAGCCATAACAAGAACAAAGAGGCATCACATTCACACACTTACCAGAGTGTAAAGGCAGGTGGTGTAGTTAACTTACACTACAGTTTCAAGTTTGCTGGGGATTCTTCTTCTTCTATTTTCCCCCTCTCTCTAGGCAGCTTCCACAGTTGACAACCAACTCACACACTTGAAAAATATATTACACATTAGTCCTTTCCTTCTGGACCTTGATCAAGTTTACCAGGTAATAAAAGTACAGTATATGGTGGCATCAAGAACAATATCATTTGGGGACAAGTTCTTTTTATGCATGGAAAGAGCACAAGGCTACAAGCCCACAAGGTTGTTCCCTTCAAGAGAAAATAAAAACACGATAACAGAGAGCCAAATTCAAGACCCAATCATTTCAAGATGCCTTGACACACTGCATTTAAAACACTAAAGATCATACGCAGTAGGAAATACAAAGACAGTTCCAGGGTTGACCTGTTGCATACATGAAGTACTGGAAGTAATGGTTAACTCTTGAATTAGAGAGTTTACATATTAAAGAGTGAAAAAAAAATATCACCATGGACTGAATTAATGTGCCTTGCACTACAAATAAAGGAATCAAACTTAACCACATTCAGGAACAGACTCAGCACGTTAAAAAAAAAAGTTGGGGGGGCAGATTACTGGCAGATTTACCCCTTAATGCACTTAAGGCATTAAAGAAATAAAAAATTATTCATTTATTCTACTTGGGTGGTAGGTGATGGCGACCATCATCCACTCACTTGATAATAGTGCTGCCTACTTCTTCCTTAGCCTTTATCATTCTCTTTCTGAGCCTGCCCTCCTCTCTTCCTATTTCTCCCATCATTCCTGTCACTTCTTATTGCTTTTCTTTCCTTTACAGGTGGCTTTACATTGAGTGACAAGCCAAATGGTTTCCTGTAAACCAAGAAACCATTTACAATGCTGGGTGGTAACCAACCGAACCATACGTGTCAACAAGTGGGTTGGTGGAGGGTTAGTGCCCCTCCCCGTAAAACAAATAACTCAAAGTCAAATGGCCACCCCTTACGGGATTATGGTGTCTGGTGAAAGATAGATAGCTTTTATCACAGAAAAACAAAAATCTAGATAAGTGCAAGTGAAATAAGATCATATTGTATCATATAATTTATAAATGCTCCAACCTGCTTGCAGACATTTAATGGCAGCTCTTCACATCGCTTGACCTGTGGCAGACTCCCGATTCAGTCCCTTAATCCTGAGGTCACACTCTACGACCTCGTCCCAGGTCTTTTTCAGTCTGCCTCTCACAATCTTACCTGACGCTCACACTTCTCACTTTCCTCATCCAACTGCCATTCTTCATTCTCTCCTCATGCTGAAATCATCTCAATCTATCAATCCTCATCACAGTAGAGTTTTCATGTATAATTTTATACCCTAACTCCTGTTGCAACAATAATCAACTTACTTGATGAAAACAAAAAATCAGTAATTATATATGACATGGTGAGCATACAAAGATTGAGAGAGAAAAATTATCACTTCTATATTTCTACCTTAGTAAGTGCAGAACAAACCATCTACCTGATATCTTCTTGTTGGGTATTACTTAGCCAACTACTGAAGGTGTGTTTATACATCAAGATTACTTGCACACACACACACACACACACACACAGGTAAACTGCCTGATATTTGGAAGAAAGCAAACATTGTCCCCCCTTATTCAAGAAAGGGAATAGACAAAATCCACTCAACACCGACCAGTATCAATAACCAGTGTTGTAAGTAAGATACTGGAAAAGCTGATAAGAAAAATTTGGGTAAACCATCTAGAAGAACACAGTACGATAACAGAAAGAAAGTTTGGTTTTAGAAAGGGAAAATCATGTGTTACTAACCTATTAGGCTACTACGACAGAGTTGCAGAAACATTACAGAAAAGAGAAGCATGGGTGGACAGTATCTATCTAGATTTCAAGAAAGCATTTGACAAAGTACTGCACCAAAAACGTTTATGGAAACTGTATCATCAAGGAGGAATCCAAGGCAACCTGTACTGTTGGATGCAAGATTTTCTCAGAAAATGGAAAATGAGAACAATACTAAGGGGAAATTACTCATAATCAAGGGAAGTAACTAGTGGAGTTCCACAGGGCTCAGTGCTGGCACCAATTATGTTTTTAGTGTATACTAATGACATAGAGAGTAACACTAGAAATAAATGCAGTATGTTTGCTGATGATGCAAAAATACAAAGGAGAATTACTAACACAGACTCTTGTAGAGAGCTACAAGAAGAATGAAATAAACTTCATGAATGGAGAGATAAATGGCAAATGGAATTCAATGTGGACAAGTGTTATGTAATTAAGTTTGGTAAAAGTTGAAAAAGACCAGATTGGAATTATAAGTTAGGAAGTAAAACCCTACATATATCAGAAAGAGAGAAATACCTAAGAGTGATTATCAATAACAGACTTTCTCCAGATGACCACATCAGTGAGAAGGTATGGAACATGTATACACTGCTTGCTAATCTGAGAATAGCATTCACATACATAAATGATGACATGATGAGAAAGATAACATCATTCATCAGACCAACCCTGGAGTATGCATCAGTAGTATGGAATCCTCACCTCAAGAAACACATAGATAAGACTGAAAAGTTCAAAGGCCCACTACAAGATGGGTACCAAGCTTAAGGCATCTAAGCTACGAAGAAAGACTAGAAAAATTGAATCTGCCAACACTACAGGAGAGAAGGAAAAGAGGAGACATGAATATGAAATATAAATGTGTCTTAGAGAAAGAGAAAATAAACATAAATGAGTATATAACCTATTGGGAAGCATCAGCAAAGAGGACACCACAAAAAACTGCATAAATAGAGAGGTGATAAAGACGTAAGGAAATTTAGTTTCCCTAATAGGGTAATTGATCAGTGGAATGCACTACCAAATGAAATAGTGTGTGCCAAAACAATTCATAAATTTAGGAATATGTATGATAAAAGTGATTTAATACACGGGACAGTACAAGCTTGACTCATTCCTGTTAAGATACAATTAGGTAAGCACAATTAGGTAAGGTAAGAACACACACACACACTCACAGGTTCATTTGTGCAACATTGGATGGTTACAGTAGTCCTTAGCTTTAACTCATCTGATGTCTATCTATCTACCGGTATCTATCTGTTGCGAGACACCTTAATCCCATATGGGTGACCACAAACAAATCTCCATATTGCCCTGTACTCTGCTATTTGGCTGACCTCCCTGCAACTCAACATACCACTCTCAAATCTCTCTCCATTCCATCCCTCCAACTCATCCTTGGTCTCCCCCACCCCCAAAAGAAGGAAGGCGAATGGCACCAAGAGGGCACCTTCAGCTGGCAGAACAAGACACTACTACTGCTCCACGTTATTTAAGTAACTTCTTGACTAGCATTATTCTTGTGTTACTCTTTTGTTACAACTTAGCACTGAATATGGAGACATGGCAATAAACACAGACAGATACTGTAGTGGGAAACAGGGTGGCTGTCTCCTAATGTGAATAAAACAGTCTGGTGGCAGCATGTGTAAACTACAGGACATCAGTAGAAGGTCCCTTAGGCAAAATAAAATTGTCATAAAAAAAAAAAGATCCTGCACCTTTTTCCCGCCCATGTAGGATGAAGTAAGCTTCAATTAGTTTAAATAATAATAATAATAATAATAATAATAATAATAATAATAATAACAATAATAATAATAATAATAATGAGAACTATTCTATGTCTCAATACCATGCCAAATGGGCCACACCCTCACACACCATAAAAGCCCCTGCAATCCTGATACCACCCCACAGGGATAACTATCCACACATATATGTACTTCATAATACCTATCAGATAATCCACGCAACACCTTTCAAGTTAAATAGGTGCATTCAGTATAGCCATGCAATACGAAGTCCCCTACCGGATGATAACCATACATATGTGATTGACCTTGGGAGTAGATGGCTGGTTGTTCCGCGTGACAAACCATCATGGTATGGGGAACAATTACGTGAAGTTATATCAAAATCTGTTCATGCATGTGGAAGTTACTGAGAGGACACGAAATTGCAGACGTACAGTACTGATGTATCGACGGAACCGTACAAACCTAGAGTCCCCAACCAGTTTCACCAGTAGGGGACTAAAAATTTCTGTCAACCTTCGTCATGTACTCCCCCATACAAAACTCATCCATTAATCTTTATCTACTCATCTTTATCTACTCAGCAAAACAAACAAATATACACCAAAATGTGATACTGGTCCCTGGCTGGAATAAATTTACACTATTTATAGCCAGACGCTTTAATCCCGTACGGGGTGGCCGCAAGCAAATTACCTCCATGTTGCTCTGTCCCCTGCCATTTTGCTACCCTCCCTCCAGTTCATACACGCATCGCTCATATACCTCTCCACTCCTTCATCTCATCCTTGGTCTACTCCTCCCTCTCCCTCAACTCCCTATTCCAATAAGGGAGGATGGCAGACTGTAGGAGAAAGATAACTTTGGTTTCCTGTCCAGATGGGCTTGGGACCACAGCAAGAACACCCCACCCAACATCCATCCTACCCCACTGAACCCCACCCAACCCTCATCCTACCCTGCTGCACCCCACCCAACCCCCATCCTACCCCATTGCACCCCACCTAACCCCCATTCTACCCCACTGCACCCAACCCAACCCCAATCCTACCCCA
>JAGKTI010014000.1:5845-22256 GCA_018397915.1 Birgus latro
TGAACAAAGTCAACATAAAAGCTCGGTCACGACAAAGGGTGGACTTCAACAAATTATTTGCCAGGCCTGCTGCTTTTTTTTTTGTTGCTGAAAAATCTTGGGATGGGGTAACCCTGTAAATAATCGTAAAATAAATGCGTAACCGTATTCCACGGAAGAGTTTGCTGTTGAAAAATCTCTAAGATGTGGTAATTCTACAATAGTAAAATAAATACATCTACGGTAAAGTTCTTGTGGTCCCGACAGTTCTGCTGCTGAATGACTGAAAATAAATTCAGTGCATGTATTTATATTACCGTCGATACTGCTACTGATAAATTCTCAGCCGCAGCAATACAGGGATAAATATTAAAGTAAACATAATACTGAATTAACGAATGCATTCACTTGACCGTGAATTACGGTCAAATGCCAGTAACAGCTTGCCATCATTCACACGACAAGAATATACCTCAATTGTCTTCACTGGTTCACTCATAACATTGGGGTCCAAATCTGCCCATTCCGGAACGAGATTGGCACGAACAGTTTCTCCCATGGTTAAAAAAAGAAAAACTAAAGTGCGATACAGCGCGTTTCAGTGCCGCTCATCCTCTCACGAAGATTCTTCTTCTTCCCCGCTCAGCTCAGCTGGCTGCCCTTTAAATCGGCATATGATATCTGCTTATTTTTTTTTTTTTTGTATTGTATTCTCTTTACTTTTCTGAGTTCTCTGTGGGTTGTATTCTTAGTGGCTTTGGAAATGACGTAACAATACCTAATAACCGAAGCACAGCTTCTTTAGCGATTTATTTTTCACATTTATGCCTCAGTATCGTCTTCCATGTAGTGTGTGTTCTTGATGCAAACGTTGCTGGTATTAAAACGATACATGAGATGCAAGAGAATGTTGAAGTTTTATATGCAAAATAAGTCGCTAAGAAGTTGCTAAGAAAACTTTAGTCAGTCAACCTGGACGGTCATTAGTAACATAAGGTTTCATTCATGGCAGTGGGTATTTAAAAAGATTTAAAGTTTCATTGATTCCCCTGAGGATATAATATAGACATCCTAAGCAACCCAGAAAAAGGGTATTGACTAATATTTTGTGTTTTGTTGGTGTAAAGTTGTAGGAGGGATGGAGGACACTGAAGAATTGCCACCTTCTGAGCTGGGAACGAAGCAGTAGTAAGTGTTTAGTAGCATTACCGTACAGTACGTGTGGTAATAGTAGTAGGATTTGCGTCCTCTACCTCATCTGGATGTCAACCCGGTGAACTGCTGGCCCATCCTTCTGCCGAGGGATAAGAAGGGGCCTCAAGGACGTTTGTAGAACAAGTCAGTTCTAGCCCACCTCCTAGTTATATCAGTGCCACCACCTGAAGCCAGTCCTTTCTAGCACCAGCAGTACTTGTAAAGATGGACAAAAAAATTGTAGAGAGGAAAGCTCTAGTTTTGAGTTGTAACTCATATAGACCCATGTGTGGTGCAAGAGAGGGGTGCCGTCGTGTGGTGATGGATGACCAGGCAGGCTTGGCCATCTTGTTTAAAGACATGAACCCCCTGATGGGAGTAGGTACCACCAACAACAACAGGCCTCACTGCTCAGTTGTACAAACATCTCTTGGCTCCTTAGGGCAGCTTGAGGCTCCAGTCCACCAAGTTAACAATTCAGATAAACCTTGGGCCACACAAAAAATGAGAGGCAGTTGTTATTTTATGACCATGGTTAGTTAGTTTTATATACATACTATAAACAGTATATCTACAGAAAAATCCAAGGATTTGAAAGTGTTGTCTTCAGATATTCCCTTGGTCAATTTTTAGATTCGAACAACCAGAAAACCTTAGAAAAATAAGTTGACCAAATAACTTCTGAGCCAGTATAGACCATTTTTCATTCTATACACTTTGCTCGCAAATGAATAATAATGGAGATACTGAAATATGATACAGATAAAGGGGGAGAAATGGCGGTCGAGCTAGGTTAGGTTAGGTTAAGTTTAGTTGGGTTAGGTGAGGTTAAGTTTGGTTAGGTAAGATTGGCAATGGATTTGAAGGGCAAAATCGAATGAATCACACCAAAAACCATTGGCAACACTCAGATTTGATGCAAAAATGAGTGGTTGTTTGAAACTAGAAATCGACCATTCCTTTCTCTCCGTCCATACCTAGATGCCTTAATTGTAGATAAGGTAGCCAAAGATGAATTGCCTCCATGTCACCCTGCCCTGCTATCAGGCTGTCCTCTTTCCAACCCCTGTCCCCTCTCTTATATACAACTTTACCCCATCCCTTCATCTTATCCTCAGCCTCCCCCTCCACATGACTCGTAAACTCCTAGTCCGTCTCATCCTCCCTCCTCTTCAGATGCTTTCCAGTATCAGTATGTAATTTTCAGTTGGGACTTGCTCTTTGTACAGTATTATTTCCTTTTTTCAGCCGGGATTCATGTATTGTATGTTACTTACGTTTCTTTCTTTTCAGCTGGGACTCTCTCTATGAACGTGAACTGACCAACTTTAAAAGCCACGGTGACATAGGGGACATCTGGTTTGGTGAGGAATGTGTTGACCGTGTGGTGGACTGGATGTTGAATTCTCCTCTTGTCTCTCCGGAAGGGCCGGTTCTTGATATTGGGTGTGGAAATGGTGCCTTCCTACTCTACCTGGTTTGTATCTTATTCCTCATGTAGTAGTATCATATAGAGTCAGGATTCCCTGGGTTTGCATGGTGAGTGAATGGAAGCGTGGCCCGTTGGATTGGGCAGATTTGGGCTGCCTGGACGTTGCTGCTTCTCATTCTGCCCTAGGGTGGGAAAGGAGGTCCGGATGATGATGATGATGATTAATAGTAATAGTAGTAGTACCGTAGTAGTAGTTGTAGTACTAATAGTAGTAGTAATAGTAGTAGCAGAAGTAGTAGCAGTAGTACTAGTAGTAGTGGTAGATCTGTTAACCTCCCCAGTGGAGACACTGGTGCTAAATAATGGATGTGGAAATGGGACTTTCCTTCTTCATCTAGTTTGTATTTTATTCCAGATGCATTTATACCTGGGATACAGCTAATCCATATTTAAAGGTGTATCACTTACAGTAATGTTTCATCATTAAGTTGCTGATTAATTAAAATCTGCTCTGCTTTAGCTTTATTTTACTTCATTTGTTAGCTTATGCAATATGTTGGAGGCTGTTTTTATATACCAAGTATTTATTTTTTAGGCTGCAGAAGATTTCAAGAATTTGGTTGGAATTGACTACTCGGCCAGAGCTGTAGAACTTGCTAGAGCAGTCTCAGCGGAAAAACAGTATGACATTGCCTATAAGGTGAGTTATTGTTGTGTGCATTATTCTAAGAGCAGTGGTAAGGAATAGGGAAGTGAGCATGGAAGTGAAGAAGTCAGTGCTTGACAGTTTTGTGATTTTCAGTCAAATATATGAAAGTAAAGCTTGACCCTGTTGGATGGAGAGTGAGAGGAGTGGAAGTTATTTATTTTAGAGGAGCAAATAGACTTTCAGGGGGAGAGAGAGAGACAAATGAGAAAGTTTGGGGATGTTGTGGTGCTGATGTGGATGTGCTGGAAAGGGTTGAAATAAGTGGTTAGGCCATGTGGAGAAAATGGAGAATGAGAGATCTGCTAGGAATGTGAGTGTGTGACTGAGGTGGAAGAGGAGACTTAGGATGGGTTGGGGGGATGAGGTGAACAGGTGTATGATGAGGATGATGTGACTGAAAGGACAGCCTGAGGATATTGGACAAGTGTTCATGGCCTCTCCTGGCAGGATTAAAGTATCTGTCTAGTGATAATTGAATTATTTTGATGTAAACTGTGTAGCTATAGTTCTGAAAACATGTTCCTTTCAACTTCATTTAGTTTGTGGAATTTGACTGAAACTACTGTGAGCTGTCAAAATCCAAGGAGGTTTGAGGTTTTCTACTGATATCAATAGCATAAAGCTTGTAGACAAATATAATAGTGGGACTAAGGGTTATGATGATAAGGATGATCTGAAAGCAGGAATTTCATATGAATAATTTTATTTTTCCAGGTGTGTGATTTAACAAGGTATGAAGATCTGACAGTGGGAGAATTTGTGGTATGCCATGACAAAGGCACATATGATGCTGTCTCTCTCTGCCCTGATGATACACTGAACAACAGGATTGCTTATATCAAGGGTGTGCATCGTGTTACTAAGGAAGATGGTCTGTTTATTATTACATCATGCAATTGGACTCAAGATGAACTGATTCAGCACTTCAGTGATTGTGAGTATGTGCTTTGTTATTGTTGTTCTTATATTTTTTGAATTTTATATGATCTTTATTTCATTTAAGCATAGAAGTTTTAGAGGACTGGTTGATGTGGGTGTGCTAGAAAGCAGTGAAAGAAGTACCTTGAAATGTTTTGGCCATGTGGGGAGAATGAAGAATGTTAGACTGACTGATAGTATGAATGAGACTTAGTGGGGGAAGGGAGGGGGAGATCAAGGATGGAGGTATTTGGAGGAGATGTGTATGAGAGGGGGTGCTGTGAGTTGGAGAGAGGGCATCCTGATGGTGGAGGGGAGGATGACATGGAGGCGATTCATTTGTGGCCCTCCCTTCTGAGATTAATATGCCTGGCTGTTGATAGGTAAACTGTTCAGAAATATTTCAGATTAAATATGTGAGAGATGTTTAGTTTCATCTCTTGCATTCTAGTTAAGTGAAATCTCCAGTCATTAATGTTAAACTGTTTTTCTGCAGATTTTGAAAAGGAACACATCATCCCAACACCTTCATTCATGTTTGGGGGAAAGGTTGGAAATAAAGTAAGTACAGTTATCTTCAAAAAGAAATCCTGAGATGATGATAGAGTACCCAAATTGAAGTGACAGCCTTGCATATGTTTGATCCCCAAGATGTGACTGGAGGTCTTGTGATCATGGAAGTAGGCTGGTCATCTATCCACAAATGTACTGGACTGTGGTAGCCTGGCCTTGGGATAACATGGGAATGGCTGTTACTGTTGTTTGTAGTAAATAAGTGTGACCAGTATGAAGGTCTTGTATGTTATGAGTAAGAGGGGGAACTTAGAACTTAGAGAGAACAGTTTATCACATTTGAATTGCAGTTGAAAAATAATATTTGTACCATTCCAACTTTTTTTTTTTTCTCCCCACATATGGATGAGGTCATGTAGGATTCAGAAAAAGGAAAAGATAAAGTACAAAAGTGGGAGAACTGTCAGCAGCATCTCCAGTGAAACAGGCTTGGATATTGACTATTTTTTTTTTTTTTTTAAGGACCATTAAGCATTTATGTTAAGGCTATTGTTGTTTTGTTTTGGCTCATCTGGCTTTTAGTGTGGAGGACTGAAGTTGTTCTTTCAATCCACCATCCTTCTTTCTAGAGTTAGGGAGTTGAGGGATGGTCATGTAACTGGGCAGCTTACACCTCTGGCTGCCCAAGTAAATTGCTTTCTGTGAAGATGTCCCTTGTCATCACCATATTAAAGCTATTTATTGGTATATGATAATTTCCAGTTGCTTTTTTCACCATTTCAATGAGCCAGATAGTAAAAATATAAATGACATTGTAATTGTTAATATGAAAGATTATATATTTACTGGAACTTTGACAATGATTTTTATTATGCTGTTATGATTATTTTTAAAAACACTGTGCTTCACAATAAATAAACTTGACTTAATTTTTTTTTATTTGAGAGGAGCATGTGGAGTCACACGGAGAGACAGACTAACAAATGAGGAAGTGAAGGAGCGTTGTGGTGTGGTCGAGGACGTGATGGGAAGCATTAGGAGAAACACGTTAAGGTGGTTTGGGCATGTGGAGAGGATGGAGAGTGAAAGATTGACGAGGAGAGTGTATGTGAGTGAGGTGGAGGGGGGTGTGAGTTGGGAGCGTGGTAGTGAAATGGCAGGGGACAGAGTGACATGGAGGCGATTTGTTTGTGGCCACCCCATTCGGGATTGAGGCGTCTGGCAATAGATAGATAGATAGAATTTTTTTTTTTTTTAATTCTTCCTGCTTGTATTACATATGGTATAATTAAAAGTATAAGAAACTGTAAAATGAATGAATGGTTAGGAAATGGAAAACATGAATGCCATCAGGTATCACTCACAATCTGTCTATTGCCAGACGCCTTAATCCCGTAAGGGGTGGCCACATACAAATCGCCTCCATGTCACTCTGTCCCCCGCCATTTCACTGCCCTGCTTCCAGCTCACACCCTCCTCTCTCATATACTTTAATTAGGCATAAGACTGCTTTGTCTTCATCCTGAATGCTAACCTGTATCAAGTGATTAAAACCAGAATATGGTGCTAGTCATGAAGCAGTGCCATGGAAAGGATGAAGAACCATAGTACTGTACTGTCTTAACATGACACAGAGCTACAGGAAATAGGCTGCAAAATGATAAAAGCTCCACCAAGCTAAAGTGAATGAAATGTAGGTAGTGTGATGGGCAAGGATTGGAGTTTAATAAACCCCCTTCAGTACATGTGCACTTTTGTAAACTGAGTAAGATCAACAGCTATCAGCAAAATTAAGCCAAATGCAGCACATCCCCATTATCTGATCTCCTGGTAACTGATAAATCACTATAATGAAGTGAAGTAATTAAGGACCATCTCTCTGTATTCAGTGCATCGCTCCCACTATACTGGTGAAGGTGGCAGATGTAATGCCTGCCTAGTGCACTGCCTTGTACACTGACATGTAGGCAAGCCAACTATTGCCTGGCCACCAGTGTTTACGTGTTCAGCACAAGCACTGTAGTCCCCACCACTCCTTAGTACAGCTGGGCCATTCTGCTCCCTGCCCGCTATCTTCTTTCTCTCTCACATGTCTCATGGTAGTACTGTAATTGCATCTCCCGTGTTCAGTGAATTCAGTTCTCTTGCTTCCACGCATAACATCACAGACCCCCTGCAATCCTTTGTGTACAGTGCTAGTGATCGAAAGGCATCATTATGAATGTTTTAATGTGGATTTTGTGTGTGTGTGTGTGTGTGTGTGTGTGTGTGTGTGTGTGAAATAACTGAAAGGCAATGGTAATGTCTGGTTGAGGTGCTACCCCTAGTGGAAAGAAAAGTGCTCAGGGTGTAGTCCCGGCAAAGGGTAGGTGAAGCATCCAAGGAAGTGTCACCCCTGAAATGAAGCTGGATAAAGTGAGGTGGCATCAAAGTGCCCAGGTCACTAGTAGCATTGCCGACACACTATGGATACCTCAGTCAACCATCTCTAGCATCAAGATGTCTTCTGACATGTTAGCTGCAGGATGGAAGATTTCCTCCCTCAGTGTTAAGAGGATCATGAAAGCAAAGGACTCAGTGCTGGAGGAGATGAAGTAGCTCCTGACAGGGCAGATGCAGGACCAGAACGGAAGGGGGTCACTGCTGGGCTCTAGCCTGATCTGCACCAGGGCTCTCCTCCTGTGGTCTGACGTAAATAAAAAGCTGGTGGTGGAGTCCAGGGAAGTGTTCAAGGCAAGTCTGGGGTGGTTCAGTTGCTACAAGGGATGCGCTGGCCTGCAGCACTTCACTCACTGGGGAGGCTGCCAGCACTGACCATGGTCCATGCATTTGTGGTGGCATTTCCTGAGGAGCTTAATGTCTACATGGACAAGTAATATGGCTCCAAACAAGTCATCAGTTTCAGTGAAATGGGGCTGTACCAGAAGCAGACATCGCTAAAGACAGACGTTACAGACGTTCCTGGCAGGCGCCAGGCTTTAAGGCTGCAAAGGAGCAAATAGAGAGAGAGAGAGAGATATGGTCCTTATGAAGATATTTGTCATAAGACAGACAGAGAAACTTAAGCAAGACAGTAAATAAAAATCCTATGCAGGGATATGGAATTTCTGCGATAAGAGCTGTAGAGAGATATTGATGGGACAGTACACAGGGATCCTAGGCAAGTATAAGAAGTTCTGCCATAAGACCTGTAGAGTTATATCGGCAGGATAGTATATAGTGATCCTATTCAGATAATGAAATGCCCACCCCGACGGGAGAACCAGGGAGGGATATCGCAACTCCCACCCTAGGAGGAGACCACGGGGAGGCAGGTGTCACAACACCCACCCTAGGAGGAGACCACCAGGGGGCAGGTAAAAAGTGTAGAGGCTCAGGTCAGGACGGGCTCACATCCCTGACTGCCTTACGTCCCTCACGCCCTCAACCCACAACCCTCCGGGACTGTAGTTCCAGTCACCTACTCTCCAGCTGAGACAGCCTTCACCAGGCTTGGGGTGGGACTATCTCCTTAGTCCCAGGCAATGCCGCGACACAGGCCACCGTCTGTGTCGGGTACAAGGCAGAGCAGGGCACCATCTGTGTCGGGTACAAGGCAGAGCAGGCCACCGTCTGTGTCGGGCAAGAGGCAGAGCAGGCCACTGTCTGCTCCTCACCTGCAGTCACCTCTATGGGCAGCACCACGACACAGGCCACCGTCTGCTCCTCAGCTGTACCCTCCTGTAGGACCGCGACACAGGCCACCGTCTGTGTCGGGCAAGAGGCAGAGCATGCCACCATCCGCTCCTCACTTACAGGTACACACAGGAACAGCGCCGTGACACAGGCCACTGTCCGTGCTGGGTATGAGGCAGAGCAGGCCACCATCTGCTCCTCAGCTGTTACCTGAGGCGGCACCACGGTACAGGCAACCGTCCATACCTGGCAGGGAGGACCGACCACCGTCCGTCCTCCGTCCTCCCTCTCCGCAGGGAGCAGGACCACAACAAAGGCCTCCGTCCTTGTCGGGCAGGGTGAACAGGCCACCATGCGCTCACCTCCTGGAGTCCCTGGGGCTAGAGGAACCGCCGTGTCGGCCACCATTCGTACAGGGAGAGCAGAGCAGGCCACCATCCTCTCCCTATCCTCTACCCTCGGGATGTTCCCGAAGGAGGACGTCCCTGGCTCGGCCCACCACCACTCCTGTGGCTGAGCAGGACTCTCTCTCTCCCCACAGAGGTGAACCCCTGGAGGAGCTGCAGCTGGAGGAGATCTGGAGAGGCCCTGTGGTCAGCCCGGGGCGGAGATGCTTCGTATTGGGGCTGGATGGGGTTGGGGCGGCAGGGGGAGAGTTTCGTGGGGAACTGGCTCACGACCCCGATGTGTTGCGTGTCGGGGCGTGCTGCGAGAAGGCGGCAAATGAGCTGGACATCACTGTCCAAATTTTCTGCTGGGTCGTGGATAGTGAAATGTTCTTTCACTATGCCCGGAAGGACTCTGAGGAAGGTGTTGAATATATGCTCATCCTGGGTATTCATATCGGCATCCGGGTACGCGGCGGCGATGAGTCTCTGAGCTTGGATTAACGTCTTGTCCAAATCATCGTCATAGTTTAGGGCATCGAGTTGTGACATCGCGACAACTTTCCCTAATGAAGGGGTAATAGTTTCTGTTACTATTTTTGCAAATCTGGCCCACGTGAGATCTGGGACTATGTTTGGTGCTATACTAGATACCGCCTTTCCCAGATGAGGTAGAGTGACAGCTATTTTCTGATTATCATTCTCATACCCAA
This sequence comes from Birgus latro, assembly GCA_018397915.1. NCBI lineage: Eukaryota > Metazoa > Arthropoda > Malacostraca > Decapoda > Coenobitidae > Birgus > Birgus latro. The sequence continues at coordinate 15,365 of JAGKTI010014000.1, forward strand.
TATCAAGTAATGGTTTGACCATATTTAAGTATGAAATGATGTCGCATTGTTCTGGGTCGAATTTTGGTAGGGATACATGTGTTTTGGCTGCCATTTTCAAAAAATTTTTCCAGTCCTCTTTCACCGTCCAGGTCAAGAACCACCGCTAGCCACCAGTGTTGTTCCACTTCACTGTTTTCACAAGTACCGAAACTGTTGTGCTACGTATTTTCGGGCCAGTTTCTCGCCCTCAAATACGCAGGCTACAGCGGGTCCCTATTCTAGACCGGGTCAGTAACTCTAAGGAATAGGACTGGACACAAAAACAAGGCAGTGACAGTTACACACACATGTAAAATATCTTCCCAGAGACGATAGTACATCAACAAATACATTACAGGCTGGGTTGGCCTGGATGGGTTAGCAACTTAACACAAGGTTTTACTTGACTGGAAATCTGTCACTGTACCGGCTGGCAGAAAGTATGGTAATATTTACCCAGCACTGATGACACATAAAATGCACTTATGATTCAGGACACAGGAATGAATTTACTACAATCTCCCAATCTCGTATAGCACTGGACGGCACTGGTATATGAATTATGTTAACACCTGTGTCATAGACACTTGCCGGCCGGAAGTCTATCTCAGGTAGAGTCGGCCGCACGTTGATCACTGAATGGGGGACTGCGGTATTCTAGCGGGACATTTGGAGATGCCCAGACATACCCTAACTAATGTGCCCGGACACTGGGGTGGATGGAGGTTTAACACACAAGGGGAAGGCATGATGGGAATAATATCTTTTCCTTCTGTCAGCCACTGAGGTGTTTCACTTGCGTGCCGGTGCATGGGGGAGGGAGAGTTTTAATATACAAGGGAATGGCACGATTGGCATAATATTGTTGTTCTGTTGGTCACTGTGGCATTTCGTTCACTGGGGGATGCGTGGGACTCTACTCGGGATATAAATTGGGCCAAAGTTACTATTAGGCTCGTCCAGTCTTCCACTTGGGCTCCTGGTCACTTATCGCTATTTTATACTATAGGGAATCACTCACATGGTATAAACTAATGCACACACATATATCTGGGTCTAGAAAACACACGCATAGGTAAAGTCCACCTGTTTCATTACCACTGGTGGGCCGCAGGTTGATTCCTCCATCCGGAGGAAGGGCAGAGTGACGTGCCCCTGGACAGGGCCCCACACGTAGCTGTGGGACTAGAGGCTCGGCCCAAAGAGAGCCAGGAGATGGGCCCAACATTAAGTCTGGGAGAGACTCAGAGAGGTCTCGCCCACAGGTAAGTCGCACCCTGGTATTTGAGGCAACTCCCGGGGTGACTGAGGACCCAGGGTACTGGAACCCGGGGTGGCTGGACTGCGGCAACGGCTAGAGGGCTGCGTTGCCGTCAGGGTCGTCACATGGGGACCTCAGGCCGAGGGAGTAGTGGACAGGGCTCGACGTCGGCTGCGGGGTCTGCTGGGGCTCCACTTTGGCCGCTGTTCACACTGGTAGAGTTGCAGGGAACCAAGGCCTCGGGCGAGGCCTGTGGCATGCTCTACCTCTGGCCTGACGTGACTAATGGCCAATGTCGGAGTGGGACAGGGGACAACAGCTTCAGTGCGGCTAGCGGCCTGCCCTACCTCTGGCCTGACGTGACTAATGGCCAACGTCGTGGTGGCACAGGGGGCAACAGCTTCAGTGTGGCTAGTGGCCTGCTCTACCACTTGCCTGGCACGACTAGTGGCTGACGTCGTAGTGGCACGGGGTTGTAGCTCTGATGCAGCTAATGGCCCGTACCATGGAGCTAAGAGGACTAGTAGCAGAGGGACGGACTGTGGCCGATCCTGCCTCGTACCCAGTACGGCTTGTGGCCAATACTGCGGTGCTACTCTGGGGGGAACAACTACAGGAGTCGGATGACTTGTGGCCTGTCCTGCCTGACCGAAACGCGTCTGTGCCGCAGCCCTGTAGCGGGGATGCAACTGGGGAATGGACTGTAGCCGGTTCTGCCCCGTACCCGGTATGACAATGGCCAATACCGCTGCGTTGTGTGGAGTTGTAAACTCCACCCCTTACCTGGTGAGTGGAATTTCGGCTGGAAACTAGGTGCCGGTGACTGCTACCTTTCCGAGGCATCACCTGGGAGTAAGAGGGGCGCCAGGGAGGGATACAGGTGCGCCGTTCCTGTTCCCAGCCACTCAGTGTCAGCGGTGGATCCCCGGGTTGGGGGGGTTGGTGTTGTTTGCATTGGCCATCACGTCATCTGCAGCCTCAACCCCTAACTCCTGTATTTCACTACCCACACTGTGTCCTTTGGAAATGACACCCACAAAGTGATCGTGCTATCCCCTTGATTATTAATCCTTCCCTTCCCTAGTATAGAGGCACGTTAGTCACCATGTATCTAGCCATCTCTGAGAGTTTTTTTCTACAATACTGCAGTCCCCCCTCTCAGCGCACTACAGCGTGGCCGACCCCTTCCGTGATAGACCGCCAGATTTGTGTCTATCGACTAGTGTTAACGTAATTGAACCCTTGTATCAGGCCGTCCTGTGCTATACTATATTGGGAAATTGTAACAAGTGTATTTCTGTATCCAAAGTATAAGTGTAATAGAAGTACCTTAAATACTGGGTGTATTCTACCATACTTTCCCTAAGCCGCTATAGAGACAGATTATAATTCAGTAAAACCTTGTACTAACCCAACTCCGGCCAACCCAGAATGTATTGTATCTAGTGTTGTAGTATTTGTCTCTGGGAAGATATTTGTAATACATGTGTGTAACAGTTCATTGCCTTGTTTTTGTGCCCAGTCCTTTCCTTAGAAATACCGACCTGGCCTGGAATAAGAACCCGATGTGTGTCTGCGTATTTGACGGGACGAGAAGTCGCCCCTCAGAAACGCGACAGGTAATAAGTTCACCTCTCACCTACGTGTACAAGGGACGAGTAGTCGGCCCTCAAATACATGGCATACCAATAATGATTCTACCCTTCACCTTTCCATTCAGTTTCCGCAACGTCCATCTCAGCAGTTACTTCAACAAACAATGTTGAGGCTATGGCACACCTAATGTCTGACTTGGCTCGTATCTCTGATTGGGGTAAAAATAATCTTGTTATTTTTAATGCATCAGATACTCAGTTCTTACACTTATCAACTCAACAAAATCTTCCTCAGGCTTAACCATTAATGCTTAATAATGTCCAGCTCAGTCCTGCATCATCCTTGAACATGCTTGGGGTTTCATTCTCTCGGGATTTATCTTGGAAAGAACATATTACATCTCTTGTGAAATCTGCTTCCAAGAGATTAGGTGTGCTAAGCTGACTCCAAACTTTCTTTACCTCAGCACAGTTGTTGACCTTGTACACGGGTTTTATTCGCCCCTGTATGGAGTACAACTCTCATGTGTGGGGAGGCTCCCCACATGCAGCTCTTCTCGATAAGGTGGAGTCAAAGGCTTTTCGCCTCATTAACTTTCCTGTTACTGATTCCCTTCAACCTTTGTCTCTTCGCCGCACTGTTGCAGTTTTATCTCTCTTCTGTCGCTACTTCAATGGTCACTGTTCCTCTGAACTGTCTGCTTGCACCCCTCCACCTCTCTGACGGGCACGTAGTACCCGTCTAGCAACAAACTCTCATCCCTTTTCTGTCCAGCTCTCTAATGCATGAGTTAACCGTTACTTCCAGCCCTTCATTTATGCAACTGGTCAACTCAGGAACTGTCTTCCTCTGTCTGTATTCCCTACTTCCTATGATCTCCAGTCTTTGAAATGCAGTGTGTCCAGGCATCTCGAAATGAATGGATCTAGAATTTGGCCCTCTTTTGTATTGTTTTTGTTTTTTCTCGGAAGGAGCAGTATGCGGGCCCATATGGCCTTTGGTTCCTTCTTCCTTGCATAAAAAAAAAAAAAAATCTTCGTGGGGCACAGCTCAGGACTAGTGACAGCCTCCTGCCGTGCTAAGCCCACCGACAGCCTGGGGCGCGACCCCTCTGTGACAGCCTCCTGCTGCACGAAGGAGACAGCCACCAGCCGCTACACTCGCCACGCCCTAGGGGACCTGGCGATGGCCTCCTGCCGCACCAGGGAGGGAATGGCTCTGCACCGCCCCTTGCCCCCTACCCCAGTGCTTTCCCCTCCTGAGGAGATCTTCTGCTTCCCCAACTCCGGTTGTGGTTGCACGGGTTTCCTCTCCTCTTCCCTACAGGAGAACATCAGATCAGAGGAGCAGCTTGAGCAGTGTTGGAGAGGCCCCCTGACACCTAGGGTCCATGCCCTTCAGCCTGGTCCCCAGCAGACGTCAACCCTGACAGCCACTTCGATGACAGGATGCCGCAGCATACTACTGATGGAGGCCCTACTGAGATGAGGCCGCAGGACCTGGACCCACCAAGACATCCCCTAGAACCCCGGGACGAGACCTCTTTCTCCCAGTCCGATGACACCCTGCCCGGCAGAGTGGGCACTGACAGGTGCACCTGCTTTCCCAGTTCGGGCTGAGCCCCTAAGCACTCTCCCTCGGGTCCCCAGAGACGGGAGCCACAACACACTACCCTTCAGACCATCCCGGACGACCCGTCCCCACCAGGCCTCCTGACGAAGGCCTCCCCTACGATCCAGCAGCGGCAGACCTCCTGACAGGCCCCTCCACGACTCAGATGTAGCCGGCCTCCAGGTGCGGCACCTCAGCCGGTCCGGTAGCTGCCCGGCCTCTTGACGAAGGCCCCCCAGTAGCCCTCCCGGCTGCTGGTCCCTCTCCTGACTCAGGTCGCCGCCTGAGGCCGCCCCCTGTATCTCGGCCATCCCTGGAAGTACTCCAAAGAAGGGTGACCATTCCCAACCCTCTAACTATCGTCCAATTGCTTTAACATCCTGCGTATCAAAAGTTTTCGAGTCAATTCTTAACAGAAAAATTTTAAAGCACCTTTCCTGTCACAGCCTTCTTTCTGATCGTCAGTATGGGTTCCGTCAGGGACGCTCCACTGGCGATCTTCTCACCTGCCTTTCAGACTCTTGGTCATCCTCCCTTCGGGACTTTGGCGAAAGCTTTGTCATTGCACTTGACATCTCAAAGGCTTTCGATCGAGTCTGGCATAGGTCTTTGATTTCCGAACTGCCCTCCTGTGGTTTCTGTCCTTCTGTCAGTGCCTTCATCTCTAGCTTCCTTTCTGGTCGTTCTATGGCTGCTGTTGTGGGCGGCCATCGTTCCTCTCCTGGACCTGTCAACAGTGGTGTTCCTCAGGGTTCTGTCCTGTCACCTGCTCTCTTCCTTTTATTCATCAGTGACCTTCTGGGCTGTACATCTGACCCTGTCCACTCATATGCTGATGATTCCACCCTTCACCTTTCCATTTGGTTCCCGCAGCGTCCTTCTCGGCAGTTGCTTAGGCGGGGGAGGGATGAGGCTGTGGCACACCTAATGTCTGATTTGGCTCGTATCTCTGACTGGGGTAAAAATAATCTTATTTTCAATGCATCAAAAACTCAGTTTTTACACTTATCAACCCGACAAAATCTTCCTCAGGATTACCCACTAATGTTTAATAATGAACAGTTATGTCCTGCATCATCCTTGATTTGTCTTGGAAAGAACATATTACATCTCTTGTGAAATCTGCTTCCAAGAGATTAGGTGTGCTAAGCCGATTCCGTACTTTCTTTACCCCTGCACAGTTGTTGACCTTGTACACGGGTTTTATTCGCCCGTGTATGGAGTACAACTCTCATGTGTGGGGAGGCTCCCCACATGCAGCTCTTCTCAATAGGGTGGAGTCAAAGGCTTTTCGTCTCATTAACTCTCCTCCTCTTACTGATTCCCTTCAACCATTGTCTCTTCGCCGCACTGTTGCAACTTTATCTCTCTTCTATCGCTACTTCAATGGTCACTGTTCCTCTGAACTGTCTGCTTGCATCCCTCCACCTCTACGACGGGCACGTAGTACCCGTCTAGCAACAAACTCTCATCCCTTTTCTGTCCAACTCTCTAATGCAAGAGTTAACCGTTACTCCCAGTCTTTCATTTATGCAACTGGTCAACTCTGGAACTGTCTTCCTCTGTCTGTATTTCCTACTTCCTATGATCTCCAGTCTTTCAAACGCAGTGTGTCCAGGCATCTCGAATTGAACGGATCTTGAATTTGGCTCTCTTTTGTACTGTTTTTGTTTTTTCTTGGAAGGAACAGTATGCAGGCCCGTGGCCTTTGGTTCCTTCTTCCATGCATAAAAAAAAAAAAAAAACCTACCTCGGAGTCCTCCGGCCCTGTCCAGTGTACCAACCTATTTCTTGTACTAGTGTGCCTGAAATACAGGTGTTAGGGGTTAGAGCCACCAACCACCCGGCAACCAGAGCAGACGACACCAGCTCCCCAACCCCCCCCAGATCACCAGGAGATTACCGCCAGCGCAGCGCGGCTGGGAGCAGGAACGACCTACCTGTCCGACTCCCCGGCGCCCCTCTTGTGCTCAGATGAGGGCCCGGAAAGGTAACAGTCGCCGGCACCTTGTCTCCAGCCAGAACACAGCTCTGCAGGTAAGGGGTGGAGTTTACAACTCCACACAACGCCGCGGTACTGACAGAGTTCGTACCAGGTATGGGGCAGAATTGGCCATTGTCCGATCCCCAGTTGTCTCCCCGCCACAGGGCCCCGACACGGACACGTGTCGGCCCGTCTCCTGTAGGCGTTCCCCCAAGAGTGGCACCGCGGTACCGGCCACGAGCCGTACCGGGCATGAGGCAGGATTGGCCATAGTCCGTCCCTCAGCCACTAGTGACAAAAGCTCACTGATACAGGCCATAGCCGTCCAGTAGCTCACCTCCTCGGCGTTAGCCATGAGCCACGCCCAGCCTAACACAGTGCAGGCCATAAGCCGCCAGGGAAATAGGCCCAACACAGTG
>JAGKTI010014001.1:0-22256 GCA_018397915.1 Birgus latro
GTATATGCAGCTGTCTATAAGAGGTAGTGCAGTCTATCCCCATATTTGTGCACTGTTAGCAAACAGTGTCCATTTAAGTAAAACCAACAGGGAGGTCGCTGCATAACATTTTTTTTTTTTTTTTTAAATATCCTTCTTTCTGCAGAACATTAATTTCAGCATTAGTCCTGCCAGGGATTACCCAGGAAACTCACTGGGCTAGACATGGTTGATAAGACTCGATGCCTAGGACGCAGAAAGTCTGTTGCTTAGTCAGCCAAGACACTGAACTGTTGGCATTGTGGTAGTGGGTAATGGGCATCACGTCACATGTGTAGGCTTTGAGGATGATGGTTATAGTTTCATGTCAATGATGCACCCTGGAATCTAATGGTATTGTGGTAGCTGCGATGTTGGCACTGCTGGAGCAAGTATGAAGACAGATCGTGAACAGGATCAAGGTGCTTTTGAGAGGTTCTCTGGGCAGTTTAATGGCTGATATATCTTTGAGGCTGAAAGCTTTGGAAGTTAGGATCAACAGTGCTGACACTACTTCCCTTGAACCTTCTGCATTATTTGCTGTGGAAGAAAAGGGATACCATCAACAGTCTGAGTTGTGACAGGACAGAACATATCCAACAAAAGTACTGGTAATAAAACCAAAGGATTGCACCAAGAATGATAAGGTTATTATTTCTGCAGCTATTGGTGTGGAGAGGGCACTGAAGTGTGTTCCAGTTAACCCTTTGAGGTTTTCGGCCCTTCGCCGATTGTGTCTGCCATATTCAGCCGGGTACACATAGAGCGCACCGTCGCACAACAATATTTGTACTTAATTGGCCACTGTGTAGTAACTTTCTATGGTAGACTGATGAATGTGGTACCATTTTAAAGCTGAATAGTTGCTCTTTATTGTAGTATAGTTGAAAAAGGTAAATACGATAGCTAAAAGGCCAATAGGACGAGTAGAAGTTAGCCAAAAGTAAAAAAATTGTACACCCTTCCATAGAAAAATATTTGTAAAAAAAAAGAAGTACTGTATTAGAGTTATGTGGAATCTGATTGCACCTTGTCAATCTACAGTAGAAAAGCAAAAGTTCTCGCTGTCATGTAGGCAAATATCCATGCCGGAAATACTGATATTATTCATGGTAAAAACCTATTTATTATGCATATCTACCTGATGTACTTGTCACTGTAAAAACAAATAGTTGGAAAAGGATGAACAGGATAGTGTATGTAAAACAAGGCCAGATATGAGATGGAACACATGCAAAATAAAAAAATATGGTTTCGTATGACTCAAATTTTGAGTCAGAATCTCAACGGTTGGATTTATGATGACTCGAACTCGTGTCGTTGGAATCTCAAAGGGTTAATAGCTATCAGGAGGCATGATCAGGGGCCCATATTGTAAAGCTGCCCACAGAAAGAGCCAAGGCAGGTATTAGTGCAGCGATGAAATAATGTTTTGGTCCTGATGCTGTTTACCAAGTAGCTTAGCTAAAGAAAATGCTGCCAAAGGTGATGGTGACAGGCCTTTCTCTTTCCCAGGACAACTGTTGACATCATTTCAAGCATTTTAGATAAGAAATGAAGATGCTTGTGGAAAGTGGATATACTCTCATCCACCTTTTACAAAAACTAAGAATGATACTAAAAGTGTCATCTGAAAGATGTCTTCTGAAGTGCATTCTCTCATTAGTAGGACAGGGCAGTAGGACATACAAGATGCCTTGCCTTCAGCAAATTTTGGGCCATACAGTGTCACCACTGTCAGAGTCTTGGTCACACATCTGAGAGGGATACTGAAAAGAGTGATGAATGCAAATGTATTACTTGTGCTGGGGCTCATAAATCTAAAGACTGGTAACAAAGATCTCCCAAATGCATGATCTGCTCCTCCATATGGCATCGAGAAGCTGATATTCATTCTCAATCAGTGGCTTATTTTGCATCTAGTAGAGAGTGTCTATCCACTTATTATTTCCCACAGGAGTAAGGATTCAGTTAACTGAAAAAAACAACTTTCTTCACCCCAGAAACTGACAACCTCCCTTGAGTCAGAGTCAGTTAAAATTCAGTTGTCAAAACATCTGTTCCTTTTGAAATAAGATAGACTATCATCTTGAATAAATCAGCATGAGCTTGACATTTTTTGTTTGACCAAACTTGTTGTGTGAATCTGGTATTAATATTGTTCACAATGCTTTTTCCTAAGACACATTCCAATTTGAGTTCCCATGCCTTCTGCCTACCATCTGGATGAAGTTGTAGCACCCATCTACACTGTGGCATTCACAAATATTTCTTACTTAAAATTTTGACTATTCCATCTTCATTTGAATTTATATAAGTATTAATAAATTTTGTTCAGCAGTCTATAAGAATTGCAATTGTTTATTGACCAGGCCATGTTGGCACAGAGTGAAGCCTTATGGAGGCATTTGGCCAGAGTCTAGAAGCATTTTCTCTTAAATCTGGTGGACTGTTCTTTTGTGGTGATTTCATTTATTGGATTTACAACTCACAGTAGAAAGGTGGACTGATCATTTGTGGTGATTTCATTTACTGGATTTACAACCCACAGTAGAAAGGTAGATTGATCATTTGTGGTGATACTGGATTTACAGCCCACAGTAGAAACCTTTTTCTTCTGAATTCCTTGAATTGATTGACCAGAATAATTTTTTCATTCATGTGTATCTATCGAATAACGTGGATGCATCCTCAGTTTGATCTCATCCTCTGTTGGTTGCAGTCACATATTGGATGTGGAAGTTGTTTCAGTTGATCCCATCCTCTGTGACCATGCTTTGAATACTTTCAGATTTCAAATCCCCAAACCACCTTCTAATTAAAAGATTATCAGGTTTAGAAATTACAGAAATATTGTCTGTCATCTGATGTGTCGTGAAGTTGGTTGGCATTTCTTCTATAAATGAACATTCAACACACTTTATATGTAAAATAATACATACAGTCTGCGCATCTCGACGTGATCGCGATGAATAGCATGTGGCCAACTTGCGTGACTATTATTTTGCCACTGCATCTACCACGGAAAAGCCACACAGGAAAAAATGACTGTATGGCAACTATCTCAAGTTCTTGCCCATTGCTTTGTTTAATAACAACGGTCAGTTTTAATTACTCGTGAAGGGTGGGTGTTTGCCTTCTCACCCCTATCCCCTTCTCCCTACCCCCTCAGGGGCTTTGTGCAACACCAACAGATTTGCACTGTACATATTTCCCATGATGTCAAAGCCTTACACAAGTGAGGATAATATAGTGAGAGTGATTGAGTGCTACAAATTAAGCCTAAGTACCAAAGAATAAGTCCGCAAACTCGCGTAAACCAAGTTACAGTACGCCACCTCGTATCAAAGTTTTAAGGCCAATGGAGAGTGTGAGATGCCCTGCCACAAACATTGTGGGGGACAGCGTCCCAACATTAGTGGTAGGACTTTGGCTCACATAAGGCGCCAGTTGGAGGAAAATCCCACCCTTACAGCAAGACAGATAAAGGAACAGAATCCCATGCTTCTCCACGATGTCAGTGTACGAACCATTCAGAAAAATATCCAAACAAAACTGGGATATCGGAATATGGGAGCTCAAAGAAAGCCTTTTATTTCCTATGTGCAGCGGAAAAAGAGGCTAGCTTTTGCACACAAGTACACCTACTGGACCGTAGATGAATGGAGACAAATCTTGTGGACTGGTGAATCCTCATTTAGAATAAGTGACACAAAAGGCAGGAGGGTGTGGTGTTGGAAAGGGTCAGATCCTTGTGACCCGAAGTACACCGCAAAGTCCACCAAGCATCCTCCTTCCCTCATGGTGTGGGGTGCATTCTCGTACGGAGGCATGGCTGATCTGCATGTCTTCCCCAAAGGCCAGTCAGTCACCAAGGATGTCTACCTGGGCCTTTTAGACAACCGTCTGGATGATTGTTTTGTAGCAACTGGTGCTGAGGTGCTGCAGCAGGACGGTGTCCCATGCCACATTGTGCATGCTGTCAAGGAATGGCTTTCTGCAAATGAGGTGGAGTGTATACCTGACTGGCCAGCAAACAGTCCAGACATATCACCCATAGAAAACCTGTGGGCCTTCGTTAAAGGGAAGTTGAGAAACGAGGACATCCACACTGGCTAAATTGGAGTCTGCACTTCGTCGCGCATGGAGCGGCATATCCAGGGAAACTTTGCAGAATCTCGTGGACTCTCTCCCCAGTCACCTATTGGAAGTGCAAAAATGTAAAGGATACCCCATACATAAATAAAAGGTTAGTTAATAAGTATTGACAAAAAATTTCATCGCATTCTGTAATGTAGTTTGGTTATTGTTATCAGTAGAAGTCGTGCTGTACACGTTGTTTTTTGAGCGATCACGTCGAGATGCGCCGACTGTAGATGCTTCTTAGAAGGTTACTTTTTGCAGTCCAAGCAATGTGTTTTGCTCCAGCCCCTACTGAAAGAAACCTGGGTTTGATGTTGAGAGCTTGTTAAATTTTCTCTAATTTTTTGTTATTGTCTAAGATTATTGAGCAGGCCATACATGATCAACTTCTACCACTACTTGAATGAAACGGAGTTGTTCCCCCTGATTAGTTGGCATATAAGCAATATCACTCGACTGAAACTGCATTAACAAAGATACATAATGGCTTGGGTGCAAACACATGTAGTGGGATGTCCTCTGTTCTGGTTCTGTTAGAGCTGTCTGTTGCCTTTGACACAGTAGGTCATGAACTGTTGGTGGATTATCCACATTTTTATGATGTCTTCAATAATGCCTTTTTCTCCTAGTCGTATCTGTCTGACAGATCTCAGGGTGTGACAGCTGACCATGCACGTTCACACTAAGTTTCGCTTCTGTTTGAAAACCCTCAAGGATCCATTTTAGGTCCAGTTCTATTTTCAGTTTATACAAGTGTTTTTTTATCATCTCAACCTGATGTACATGATGTTTCCTGTCATTTTTATGCTGATGACATATGGCTGTATGTTAAGAATAAACTGGAATCCTTAATGTCCAGTACAGAGATAGCCCAATTATCCAGGCTATATGGTGTGAAGAGGTGCCCGAATAGTCCGAAATCACGATTAATCCAGCGGAAACAAAACACAAGTGCTGTTAGACTGATTTACCGTATTTAATGGTAATGGAAGGTGAGGGCACTCACCTTTCACTCACTCGATGTTGTGCTGCTCTTGGATGTCTGCCCTTTCTTCTCTTCCGTCCTTTTTTTCCATCCTCTTCTGTCTTTCTTTCATTCATTCTTTCCTCGTCCTTCTGCCTACGGGTGACTTTACACTCCCTCTTCTGTCTTTTTTTCCTTCATTCTTTCCTCTTCCTTCTGCCTGTGGGTGACTACAATGAGTGACAAGCCAAATGGTCTCCTGTACACCAGAAATACTATACTGGGTGGTAACCATATAACCAAGTTTCGGCACCTGGTGGTTTAATGAGTAATTACGGTTCTCCAGTCAGATTGAGCCGGTGAAGGTTTATATCCAAGGGGTGGTTGGGTTTGTTGCTCACGTAATGCCACTCAGGGATGAGTGAGGCTGGTCACTCTCATCTTAAATGTCAGGACCAACTTGCCTAGCCCAGGGCTTCTATACTCCTCATGGGGCAATGTAGGATTGGATGATGATGATGACTGGTAAATGTACACTTTAAGCTTAACAGCAGAAAGAACTTACCAAATCGATCCATATTCCTCCAGCTTGTTTCTGTTTTTTTCTGACTATTTTCAATTTGATAAATTACTTTTTCTTGCTGAAAAATCCCTGTTATTATCGTCAGTTCCTTAAGCTGTACCTATGATTGTTTCCAGCGTGGTGGATGAAACTCAACGTACTCAAAGGTGGATTTTGCTTCCCAGTTTCCCAACTGGAGGTTAGGTTAGGTTAAATTGTTTGGTACAGTTAAGCAAGGTTAAGCCAGGTTTACTTAAACACTTGGGTTAGAACAGTCCCTTCTGCCATTACGTTAATGAATCAAACAAGAGTTGTCACAGCAGAACAGCTAAAAACAACGGGGAAACAGATTTAACAAGAAACTTTTATTTACCAGTCCAGAAATAATAAAAAAAATATAACACACTGTCAGGTACAACTGATTTTGTAAGGTGCTTTTACTTCTTAAAGTAATGCGTATTTTTAGCTCCTCGGTGGCCCCGAGTTCAGAAATTTGTGTGCTCCCATGGCTGGCCTTGGGCCTTTCTTTCTTTCTTTCTTTCTTTCTTTCTTTCCTTCTTTCTTTCTTTCCTTCTTTCTTTCTTTCCTTCTTTCTTTCCTTTTTCTTTTTTTTTTACTTTTTTTTTAAATCCTGAAATCAGTCTTTTTCTTACCAGTGTGAAAAGACTAGTCTGGCACACCAGCGCCCCCCCCCCAACCCATCCTGTGATTTCCTGTGATTCATGAAAGAATTAATAAAATTAGGTTGCATGTTACATTAACATGTAAACATGAGCAAAAAGCATCTGGGATGAAGTAAATGCTTGACTGCTGGGGATAGTACAGTAGGGTTGTGTAAACATACCAGTGACCTGCTTTCCCTTCCTATAAGTGTTCGCAGATTTTTGTAGCTCGCCCTAACTCAGCGTCACTGACACCAGTACAGTAAAGCATCATTCAAGGCCGGCAACTAGGAAGGGGTTAATAAAATACATTATTGTTTGTATCAATACTCTCTCTTTCACACTTACACATAAGAACAAACAAAAGAATGAGCGGTAAATGTACGCTTAACTTTAAGGAGCAGAAATAGCTGTGTGCTTAGTTGGCTGAAATGTGTTGGGAAGAGCAATATCGAACGAAGAATGTGGAACTGAATTCCAGCTTATGAGAATACATGAGATGAAAGAGTAACTTTTTCTGATCGGCAAACATTTTTGTTCCATTTCGTACCCTAAAATTGTGATACCCATAAATTTTTGTCTAAGCATACAGCCTAAAAACCTTACCAATTCGGTTCATATTCCTCTAGTTTGATTTCTGTATTTTTCTAATACATTATTGTTGAGTGAAGATGAATGGAAGTTGCAAGGTTTGGTGAATGAATTTGGGACAGTATGTTAGAGGAGGAATCTGAGTCATTGTAAACAAGAGTAGAGTTATGATGTTTGAGAGGAATGAAGTTACAGAATGCACAGTGAGGTTGGATGGTGAGGATATGGAGAATGTGAATGTATTCAAGTACTTGAGTAGTGTGATGAGTAAGGATGGAAGTTTTTGGGAAGAAATACTTGAAAGGGTACAGCAGGGAAGGAAGGTTGTTGGTTCACTGAAGCGGTGATGAGAAATAGGGAGGTGAGTATGGAAGTCAAGAAGTTACTGCATGATAGTATTGTGATCCCTACCCTGATGTAAGGAAGTGAGGCATGGACCTTGCTAGATGGTAACAAGTCAAGAGTGAGAGCAGTGGAAGTGAGTTACTTGAGAGGAGCATGTGGAGTGACATGGAGGGACAGGTTGATGAATGAAGAAGTGAAGGAACGTTGTGGGGTGGATGTGGATGTGGTTGAGAAGAATAGGAGAAATACACTGAGGTGGTTTGGACATGTGGAGAGAATGGAGAATGAAAGACTGACTAAGGAGGTGTATGTAGGTGAGGTGGAGGGAGGAGGATGACGTGGAGGGCTGGAGTTGAGAGGTACAGTAGGCGTGGAAAGTGTTGACGCCATCTTAAAAAAAGAAAACATTCTTGTGGTTAGCAAGGAGAAACAAATAAATTAACACTCACCATTGAATTTAGTATTTACTGGCATTCCCCTTCACCTTTATTATCTTCTTAAGGCGTCTGGGGAGACTGATGGCGTAGTTTTGCAGAACAGATGGACTAAAACTGCTCCATAGCTGCTTGACTGCTGCCTCAAGTTTAGGCAAAGATGATGTGTCCATACTACGCAGCTGCCGCTTCATGTGCGCCCATAAATTCTCAATGGGATTGATATCTGGGCTGTTTCCGGGCCAATCTCGAATAAAGGGAACCTCACAGTCTGTTAGCCACTGTTTCACTGACTTTGCAACATGTGGAGGGGCAGAATCTTGTAAAAATACTCTTGCCTTGGTTTTATCAAAAGAGTCACTTAAAACATCACATAAGAGCTCCAAATAATTGTTCTGGTTCACTTTTTCATTTGCAGGTAGAATTACCAACCTACCAACACCAAAATATGTAAAGCATCCCCAAGCCATGAGTGAGGCTGGGTATTTAACAAACTTGGAAGTATACTTAGGATCCAGGTGGTCACTGCCTGGTTTGTGGTACACTCGTGTTGAAGGGGTTCCAGTGACAGTAAATGTTGATTCATGACTCCAAAGCACAGTTTTCCATTGCTCCTCACTCCAGGCAAGATATTTCTTACAAAAATTTACTCTCATTTTCTTCTGAAGTGCAGTTAGCAGTGGTTTGTTACGAGCACAAAAACTCCTGTAGCCCAGATCGTCATGCAACAGCTGCTGCACACTTCTGACAGACACATCTGCCAGCAACTGTGGGTTCTTTTCTTTTAAATCCCATGCTGTTAGCCTTGGATCCTTGCTAACTTGCCTTGAGATCTGCTGACGGGTCATGAAGGTTGTCTTACGAGGTCTCCCAGGCTTGGGAAGTGGAGTGGGAGGAATGGCCTCCCCACTGTCCTTGAACCACTTCACCAGTCTCTGCACTGTCCTCAGTCTAACACCATCTGATTTGCAATAAATGGGAGTTTGTGGCCAGCTTTGTATAAAGTAATCACTTCCACACGTTTGTCCTTGCTTGTGGTTACTTTAGGCATGATGAGAATGTGGTAGGTAACCAAATAACTGTGTTACTTGAGTCAAAACATCCCCTCGTGGTGCATCACACACAGAGACAATCCTCCTCCTGTGGCTGCCCAAACATTACTGAGCCTGCTCCTGTGGTGCCAGACCTATCAAGCAGGGTTGCCAGCTCCCGTTGAAAAAGCATCAGCTCATTTCGCATCACAGGGGAGGGTAGCATTGACCCTACTTCACTTAACGCGAAAAAGAATGACGTCGACAAAAAAGCATCAATACTTTCCGCGCCTACTGTATATGAGGGAAGGGGAGTGAGCTGGGGGGAGGGTAGGCAAATGGTGGGTGACAGAGCGACTTGGAGGCGTTTTGTCTGCGGCCACCCTTTGTGGGATTAGGGCGTCGGGCTGTTGGTAGTTATAGATACATAGATTTTTCTGACTTTTGAGGGTGGTAAATTACCTTCTCATGCCAAGAGATTTCCTCCCTTATTATCATCACTTTCCTTAAGTAGTTACTATGATTGTTTTTGGCATAATGGAAGAAACTTACTCAACACACTCAAAGGTGGATTTCGTTTCCCATTTCCCAGCTGGAGCCCATGTTAAGTCTACGGGTGACTTTACACTCCCTCTTCTGTCTTTCTTTCCTTCACTTTTTCCTCCTCCTTATGCCTATGGGTGACTGTACACTGAGTGACAAGCCAAATGGCTTCCTGTACACCAGGAAACCATTTACTATGCTGGGTGGTAACCATATAACCAAATTATGGTGCCTGATGTTTAGTGGGTAATTAAGGCTCTCCAGTCGGATTAAGCCTTCGTAGATTTATATCCAATGGGTGGTTGGGGTTTATTGCTTATATTATGCTACTCAGGGATGAGTGAGGCTGATCACTCTCATCTTAAATGTTAGGACCAACTCATGGGGTGGCGTAGGATTGGATGATGGATGGATGGATTAAGCTAGGTTACGTTAGGTTAAATTATAAGTCACCTCACCAAATTCTACCCCACCACCCTTGTGATCGAGTTGTGAGCAGGAGGTGTGGGTTGGGAGTAGACTTACACTCATTTACCTGTGGCTTGCTCACTAGCAACCGGATGCTTGCTGTATTAATGTAACACTGATCCATTTGGTGACGGCCCAGAAATACCGAAACCTGGATAATCGAGCTTTCACCATGTTAAGATCTGGATGGCAAAAAGGAGCCTTAAGTTGAATTATGGTAAAACAGAAACTATTATCATTTGGGGAAACAGAAGGGATATTGACATTCATAATGCCCGACTGAAGATTGGCGAGTCACAGCTTTGTCTAGTCTGTTGAAAATCTGGGTGTACATTTCAGCTTGAAACTAAATTATAAAAAACACATTAATCAAGTTTGCAGAAGTTATGACCTGCACATCAGAAACCTATATTTTGTAAATTAGTTTATGAATTCCAGGAGACTATGCCCCTTAACATTGGTCCATCCAGTGGTTCTGTCTTGTATTGATTATTGCAACTCTATGGATTGATCTTCCAAGTAATCTACTAAAAAAGGCTTATCTTTGGCTTTCCCCAAAGAACTCCAACTGTTTTATCTTTAATTGACTTACTCTGGTTGCCAGTAAAGGGCAGAATAGAATTTAAACTATGTCTCATCTCACTCAACCCCTTCTCGTTACATTAGTATATTCAAGGCCCATCCTTCCTCTCAACACTTCACTCGCAATCAGCCCCCCAATAGCATTCAAGAACGCACTAAATATCCCTCTAATTATTGTTATTTCAGTACGTTTGAGCCTATGAATCTCCTCTTCCTTACTGTCCAGGACTCACTACCATGCAGGATTCCTCTTCTAACATGCTGCATACAAGGATCCCTTAGCATGGAGGGAGAGCCTTCTTTATATTAGGAGAGGCAGCAGCTCCCTGAACTTCTTCCAGTCACTTCTTACCCTAGTCCCACCTCCAGCACATAACCACGTCCCCCAAGTAACAAAACTCCTCCAGACACTCGAGGCTTTCCAGCAAGATCAGTCCTTTCATGTCTCTCAGTTTCTATATGCTCTCCCCAACACACCACACACACAAAATTAGCATTCTTTTGCAGCCTACCTCTGTTCCTACTACATCTCTAATTTACCCTCTTATCCACTCACTTGATGTAATGCAGCTGTCAGGTGTCTGCCCTTTCCTCTCCTCCATCCTTCTTCCCTTCTATCCTGTTCTGTCTTTCTTTCCCTCATTCACCTTCTGCCTACTGGTGACTTTACACTCCTTTCTTCTGTCTTTCTTTCCTTCAGTCTTTCCTCTTCCATCTGCCTGTGGGTGACTCTACACTGAGTGACAAGCCAATTGATTTCCTGTATACCTGGAAACCATTTACTATGCTGGGTGGTAACCATATAACCAAGTTAGGGCGCCTGGTGGTATAGTGGGTAATTAAGGTGCCCCAGTCAGATTGAGCCGGTTAAGGTTTATACTCAAAGGGTGGTTGGGGTTTATTGCTCATGTAATGCCACTCAGGGATGAGTGAGGCTGGTCACTCTCATCTTAAATGTCAGGACCAACTTGCCTAGCCCCGAGCTCCTACACTCCTCATGGGGCAACATAGGCTTGGTTGATGAATGGATGAGGAAAAGAAAGAATTAGTAGGCCTCAGACATTATAGAAGGGCAGAACCAGGAAAAGAAGAATGGAGCTGAAATGAGTAGGAGTGGATTAGAAGATGATGTACTTAAGTGTGTACAGAAGGCTTTTCCGGGAATGGAAGAAGGGTGGTAACAGGGAGGAGTACTTGGCTGCCAAGCGCAGGGCTAGAAGAGAGGTATACAGGGCGAAGTCTGAGTCACAGAGACTTTTACTTGATAATCTAAATTATGGAGGAAGGAAAAATATGATTTTTAGGGTGGTAAATCAGGTGAAGAGGGATAATCGGAACATTGTAGGTGAGCAGTGTGTGAAGAATGATGAAGGAAGGGTAGTGGTGAACAGTGAAGATATTAAAGATACATGGAGAGAGCATTATAGCTGGTTGTTGAATGAGGAGTTTGATTGGGATGGGGAAGGTTTGGAGCCAGCTGATCCAGTGTTTGGCCCTTGGCCTTTGATTGACTCTGCTACTGTGAGTGAGGCAATAGTCAGGATGCAGGTGGGGAAGGCGGCAGGTGTGTCTGGGTTGACTGCCGAAATGTTGAAGGCCTCAGGAGATACTGGGGTGAGGTTAGTCACTGACCTGATAAATATGATTATATATGAGTGTGTTGTCCCAGATGATTGGCTGAAGAGTGTAATTGTAAATGTGTACAAAGGGAAGGGTGATGCCCTGGAAAGGGGAAATTACAGAGGTATAAAGCTCTTAGATCAGATAATGAAAGTAATGGAGAGAGTTCTAGAAGGTATGATTAGAGAAAGAGTGAATATCAATGAGATGCAGTTTGGGTTTATGCCAGGCAGGGGGACCACTGATGCCATATTCATTGTTCGACAGCTTCAGGAAAAATATATTGGTAAGAAAAGGGAATTGTATTTTGTTTTTGTTGATCTGGAAAAGGCCTTTGACAGAGTCCCTAGAGAGGTGGTGAAGTGGGCAATGAGAAAGCTAGGGTTGGAAGAGTGGCTGATTAGGGTGGTTATGGCCATGTACGTGGGTGCTCGCACCCAGGTAAGAGTGAATGGAGTTTTGAGTGATGAGTTTTCCGTGAATGTTGGTGTGCATCAGGGGTCAGTTTTGAGTCCCTTGTTGTTTATCATGGTGCTTGAAGCCCTCTCACGTGACTTCAGAGATGGACTCCCATGCGAGATGATGTATGCTGATGATATGGTGTTGATTGCGGAGAATGAAGGGGAGGCTGAGGAAAGATTTAAGAAGTGGAGAGATGGTATGGGGTACAAGGGCTTAAGGGTAAATGCAGATAAAACAAAAGTGATGATATCTTGGGTTGGTGGCGGTACAATCAGAGGAGAGGGAGAGTGGCCATGTGCAGTTTGCCACATGGGTGTGGGAAGTAATTCCATCTTGTGTAGTGTTTGTGATAAATGGGTGCACAAGAGATGTAGTGGTATTAGAGGTAGACTGCGAGATAATGCTGATTTCATGTGTGCGGCGTGTCGGGGAGAGCAGGTAGAGATTGTTAGGCGTGAGAGGGTTGAACTTACAGGTGAGTCTCTTGAGTGTGTGGAGGAGTTTTGTTATTTGGGAGACATGTTATGTGCTGGAGGTGGGGCTGGAGTTAGTTCGGTTGCTAGGGTGAGAAGTGGTTGGAAGAAGTTCAGGGAGCTGTTGCCTCTCCTGACATTGAGAGGACTCTCCTTACGTGCTAAGGGGTCTTTGTATGCAGCATGTGTTAGGAGTGTGATGCTGTATGGTAGTGAGACCTGGGCAGTAAAGGAAGAGGATATTCGCAGGTTTAAACGTACAGAAATGACAATGATTAGGTGGATGTGCAGTGCGTCCCTGCGTGCAAGGCCTGGGGGGGCTGGGTTTATGATGGAAGAGTTGAGAGGTAGGATGGGACTGGAGTGTATTGGTGTTGTGATGAGGAGAGGTAGGCTGAGGTGGTTTGGCCATGTGGAGAGGATGGGGGATGATAATTGGGTACAGAGGGTGAGAAGTGTTAATACTGGGGGAGGGGTTGGGAGGGGTAGACCGAGAAAGACATGGGACGAGGTCATTAAGTGTGACTTAAGGGCTAAGGGACTGAACAGGGAGGCTGCCAGAGATCGAGCAGTGTAGAAAGCCGCCATTAGGTGACCAAGGCCGATGCATGCAAGCATGTTGGAGCCTTCAAAAACTAAATGAAACGAAGACAGCAGAAAAAGTGATGTAAGACTCAGTAGATAAAAGTAGGTGTGTGTGATCATATTCACTGACCATGAAAATAAAACAGATTAGTGTAGGATGAAAAAGAGATAGAAAGAATTACACAAGTGTTGAGTGGCATTACTAATGAGGGCAGAGATTGGGAACAAGAGATTGAGAAAGTGAGAAGATTAGGCCTGTATAAGAGTGAAAGTGAAAACTGAAATTGTTGTCAAGGAAATTTTAGATGTTTCATGGAGACTCAGTAATATGGAAGAGTGCATAAACATTTTCATAAGGAGGGACTTAAATGAGGACAAGAGGGAGATGTTAAACTCATTGCAGGGGGAAAAAAAAAAAAGATGAAAGAACAGAGGAAGAACAACAAACTTTTTTTGGAGACTGATTGATATGAGTGGCAAGAGGTTGTAAAAGCAAGGAAGCAAGAGGGACAAAGGAAATAAACAGAAAAGGGAAGGTAATAAAGAAAGTGGAGATAGGAGATGAGGAATGCAATTTCAATTTATGTATAGTACTGTAATGTGGTTGGACTGGTAGCCAAGAAAAACGGAGTTGAGTTTTTGTCGTTGTTGTTGTTATTCTACCCAAGTCTGATTGAGCAGACCCATCAACCGCAGGCAAACACTGCCCCTGCAAGCCCGTCCCGTTCAGTGAAGCATTGTTCCCAGGCAGCTGACAGCGCCTCGCCACAGCATGGCTTGGGGATTAGTGTGGAAGTTTGATTCCTGGGTGGATGCTACATTTGCATCTCTCCACCCAGTTAGCAGGGGCACCACATCTCCCCGTTAGTTGGCTATATAGTTACTATCCAGTATTGAAAATGGTTTCCTGAGTCACAGGAAACCATTTGACTTTCACTCATTGTACAGCCACCTGAAGTGAAAAGAAGATTGATAAACAGTGACAGGAAGGATAGGTGAAATAGGAAGAAAAGAAGACAGACAGAGAAAAAAGAATGATGGACTTGCAGGAAGAACTAGGCCAGGAGTAGACTGTAGCACAAGTCAAACAGGGCAGTACTCCCAAGGTGAATGGAAAGCTGATGACAGGGAGAGCTGGAGCTCCCGTTTCATCAGCCCTCGTGACTAGTTCCCGACCGTCCGCCTTTGCTGAACTTCTTTAGTGTTTCAGTTACATGGAAAGTAGGCCAGCATGCTCTCCAGTACAAGTTTCTCTAACTGTCAACACCAAACTACATGCACAGTACACACTGCACTACCTTTTCAAAAAAAAAATTTAAAATGGCGAACTATAACAGTGCCTCGGAGTCCCCGGGGGTGAGGAACATAAATGCCCCCACCATCCGCCCCTCTCCCGGTGATGACTCATGCCTGGAACCAATGTCTGACTCACTTCTTCTTCATTTCCGCAACAATCGCGGCCTTTCTTCTAACTTTCTTTCTGTGGAACACCACCTCTCCTCCTCTAAACCTCACCTTCTTTTCTTAACAGAGACTCAGCTGTCTGAGGCAACCAACAGCAAACCCTTTTCTGTATCCTCATACTTTCTCTATACTCATTTCAAAGCCAAAGGTGGCTGTTGTGTATAGGTACGCAACGACCTTTCTTGCTCACGTGTTCCTGAACTTGATTCTTCTGAATTCTCTACTCTCTGGCTTCGGCTCTCCTGTCATTCTCTGACTGAATATATCTGTGCTGTTTACTTATCGCCGGATTCTACTGACTGTCAAAAATTCTTTGACTATCTTACTTCTGCGATGGAACACATTCTATCCATTTCTCCTTTCTCTGAAATCTCCATTCTAGGAGATTTCAATGTTCACCACCACCTTTGGCTCTCCTCTCCTTTCACTGATCCACCTGGTGAACAAGCCTACATCTTTTCTATCCTTAATGACCTAGAGCAGCTTGTACAGCACCCTACCCGTATCCCTGACTGCCTTGGAGAGAGCTCCAACCTACTTGATCTCTTCCTTACAACCAATCCTTCTGCTTATACTGTTAATCTTTTTTCTCCGTTGGGCGTCTCATAGCTCCTGTGCGGCCTGGGGATCCTCCAAAGAAACGTCGTCTATGGCACTTTGGAGCTGTGGATTTGGAGGCCCTCAGGCAGTACTTCTTTGATTTTCCCTGGAATGATTATTGCTTCCATAGCTGGGAGCCATCTGCGTGTGCCTTATGCATTACGGAGGTTATTCTCTCGGTCATGGAAGCATACATTCCTTTCTCGTATCCTTTGTCTAATGCAAGAAAGCCTTAGTTTAATCACGCTTGTTCTAATGCTGTCCACAACAAGGAGAGAGCCTACAGAATGTACCTGAGCCAACCCACCCCTGAATCACATCTTTCTTATGTTTCTGCCCGGAATCGTGCTAAGTCTGTTCTTCGTTCTGCTAAAAAGAATTTCATCCAAACTGAATGTTCTCAACTCTCCAACTCGAATTCTTCATGCTCCTTCTGGCACCTTGCCAAAAACCTTTCTAACAACTTTACCTCATCATCCTTCCCTCCTCTTTTCTACTCTGATGGCTCTGTAGCTGCTTCTCCTACTGATAAAGCAGATCTCTTCGCTCAGACTTTCTCCTCCAGTTCCACCTTAGACGATTCCAGTGCTGTTCCTCCATCACATCCCCCCTCAGACTTCATTATGGCTGACATTGAAATTTCTTCAGCTTATGTATTTACAGCCACCACTGGTCTCAATACTAACAAGGCATATGGGCCTGATGGGGTCCCTCCTGTTGTTCTCAAGAACTGTGCTTCAGTGCTTACACCCTTCCTAGGTAAACTCTTTCACCTTTGTCTGTCAACTTGTACCTTTCCTTCTTGCTGGAAGTTTGCTCTCATTCAGCCAGTCCCAAAGAAGGGTGACCATTCCCAACCCTCTAACTATCGTCCAATTACTTTAACATCCTGTGTTTCAAAAGTGTTTGAATCTATTCTTAGCAGAAAAATTTTAAAGCATCTTTCCTATCACAACCATCTTTCTGATTGTCAGTATGGGTTCCGTCAGGGACGCTCCACTGGCAATCTTCTCACCTACCTGTCGGACTCCTGGTCATCCTCCTTTCGGGACTTTGGCGAAAGCTTTGCCATTGCACTTGACATCTCTAAGGCTTCCGATCGAGTCTGGCATGAATCTTTAATTTCTAAACTGCCCTCTTACGGTTTCTATCCTTCTATCTGTGTCTTCGTCTCTGGCTTCCTTTCTGGTCATTCTATAGCTGCTGTTGCAGACGGCCATCACTCTTCTCCGAGATCTGTCAACAATGGTGTTGTTCAGGGTTCTGTCCTATCACCAACTCTCTTCCTTTTATTCATCAATGACCTTCTAAGCTGTACCTTTAACCCCATCCACTCATACGCTGATGATTCCACCCTTCACCTTTCCTTTCGGTTCCCGCAACGTCCGTCTCAGCAGGTACCTCAGCAAACAAGGGATGAGGCTACAGCACACCTAATGTCTGACTTGGCTCGTATCTTTGACTGGGGTAAAAATAATCTTGTTGTTTTTAATGCATCAAAGACTCAATTCTTACACCTATCAACCCGCCAGAATCTTCCACAGGAGTACCCACTGATGTTTAATAATGTACAGCTTGCTCCTGCATCATCCTTAAACATGCTTGGGGTTTCATTCACTAGGGATTTATCTTCGAAGGAACATATTACATCTCTTGTGAAATCTGCTTCCAAGAGATTAGGTGTGCTAAACCGACTCTGAACCTTCTTTACCCCTGCGCCGTTGTTGACTTTGTACACTGGTTTTATTCGCCCCTGTTTAGAGTACAACTCTCATGTGTGGGGAGGCTCCTCACATGCAGCCCTTCTCAATAGGGTGGAGTCAAAGGCTTTTTGTCTCATTAACTCTCCTCCTCTTACTGGCTCCATTCAACCTCTGTCTCTTCGCCGCACTGTTGCATCTTTATCTCTTTTCTATCGCTACTTCAATGGCTACTGTTCCTCTGAACTGTCTGCTTGCATCCCTCCACCTCTACGACAGGCACGTATCACCCGTCTAGCAACAACCATCCCTCTCGGTGACGACTCTCGGAGCTGCCTGGAACCACTGTCTGACTCACTCCCTCATTTCTGTAACATTCGCCGCCTCTCCTCTAACTTTCGCTCTGTTGAGCACCACCTCTTCTCCTCTAAACCTCACCTTCTCTTTCTTTCTGAGACAGCTGTCTGAGACAACTGACAGCAAACCCTTTTCTGTATCCTCCTACTTTCTCTATTCTCATTTCAAAGCCAAAGGTGGCTGTTGTGTATATGTATGCAACGATCTATCTTGCTCTCGTGTTCCTCAACTTGATTCTTCTGAATTCTCTACTCTCTGGGTTCGGCTCTCCTGTCATTCTCTGACTAAATATATCTGTGCTGTTTACTTATCTCCTAATTGTAACGACTATCAAAAATTCTTTGCCTATCTTACTTCTACGATGGAACACATTCTATCCATTTCTCTTTTCTCTGAAATCTCCATTCTAGGAGATTTCAATGTTCACCACCACCTTTGGCTCTCCTCTCCTTTCACTGATCCACCTGGTGAACAAGCCTACATCTTTTCTATCCTTAATGACCTAGAGCAGCTTGTACAGCACCCTACCCGTATCCCTGACCGCCTTGGAGAGAGTTCCAACATACTTGACCTTTTCCTAACAACTAATCCTTCTGCTGACACTGTTAATCTTTTCTCTCCATTGGGCTCCTCCGATCGTAACCTTATTACCTTAACCTGTCCTATTGCTCCAGTACAGCCTGTGGACCCTCCAAAGAAACGCCGCCTGTGGCACTTTGGAGCTGCAGACTGGGGAGGCCCTCAGGTAGTACTTCTTTGATTTTCCTTGGAATGATTATTGCTTCCATGGCTGGGAGCCGTCTGAGTGTGCCCTGTGCATTACGGAGGTTATTCTCTCGGGCATGGAAGCATACATTCCTTTCTCATATCCTCTGACTAATGCAAGAAAGCCTTGGTTTAATCACGCTTGTTCTAATGCTGTCTGCGACAAAGAATGGGCCTTTAAAAGGTACCGGCGCCAACCCATCCCTGAATCACATCTTTTTTATATTTCTGCCCGGAATCGTGCTAAGTCTGTTCTTCGCTCTGCTAAAAATACAGTAATTTCATCCATGCTAAATGTTCCCAACTCTCCAACTCGAATTCTTCTCGCTCCTTTTGGCACCTTGCCAAAAACCTTTCTAACAACTTTACCTCATCATCCTTCCCTCCTCTTTTCTACTCTGATGGCTCTGTAGCTATTTCTTCTACTGATAAAGCAGATCTCTTTGCTCAGACTTTCTGCTCCAATTCTACCCTAGACGATTCCGGTTCTGTTCCTCCATCACTTCCTCCCTCTGACTTCCTCATGACTGACATTAAAATTTCTTCAGCTGATGTATTTTCTGCCATCACTGGCCTCAATATTAACAAGGCATATGGGCCTGATGGAGTCCCTCCTGTTATCCTCAAAAACTGTGCTTCTGTGCTTACATCCTGCCTAGGTAAACTCTTTCACCTTTGTCTCTCAACTTGTACCTTTCCTTCTTGCTGGAAGTTTGCTCTCATTCAGCCAGTCCCAAAGAAGGGTGACCAATCCCAACCCTCTAATTATCGTCCAATTGCTTTAACATCCTGTGTCTCAAAAGTTTTCGAATCAGTTCTTAACAGAAAAATTTTAAAGCATCTTTTCTGTCACAACCTTCTTTCTGATCGTCAGTATGGGTTCCATCAGGGACGCTCCACTGGCGATCTTCTCACCTACCTTTCAGACTCCTGGTCATCCTCCTTTCGGGACTTTGGCGAAAGCTTTGCCATTGCACTTGATATCTCTAAGGCTTTCGATCGAGTCTGGCATAAATCTCTGATTTCCAAACTTCCCTCTTACGGTTTCTATCCTTCTATCTGTGCCTTCATCTCTAGCTTCCTTTCTGGTCGTTCTATAGCTGCTGTTGTAGACGGCTATCATTCTTCTCCTAGACCTATCAACGGTGGTGTTCCTCAGGGCTCTGTCCTATCACCAACTCTCTTTCTTTTATTCATCAATGGCCTTCTAAGCTGTACATCTAACCCTATCCACTCATATGCTGATGATTCCACCCTTCACCTTTCCATTCGATTTCCGCAACGTCCATCTCAGCAGTTACTTCAGCAAACAAGGGATGAGGCTATGGCACACCTAATGTCTGACTTGGCTCATATCTCTGATTGGGGTAAAAATAATCTTGTTATTTTTAATGCATCAAAAACTCAGTTCTTATACTTATCAACCCGAGAAAATCTTCCTCTGGATTACCCACTAATGTTTAATAATGTCCAGCTCAGTCCTACATCATCCTTGAACATGCTAGGGGTTTCATTCTCTTAGGATTTGTCTTGGAAAGAACATATTACATCTCTTGTGAAATCTGCTTCCAAGAGATTAGGTGTGCTGGGCCGACTCCGAGCTTTCTTTACCCCTGCACAGATATTGACCTTGTACACGGGTTTTATTCGCCCGTGTATGGAGTACATCTCTCATGTGTGGGGAGGCTCGCCACATGTGGTTCTTCTCAATAGGGTGGAGTCAAAGGCTTTTCATCTCATTAACTCTCCTCCTCTTACTGATTCCCTTCAACCTTTGTCTCTTCACCGCACTGTTGCTTCTTTATCTCTCTACTATCAGTACTTCAGTGGTCACTGTTCCTCTGAACTGTCTGTTTGCATCCCTCCACTCCTACGACGGGCACGTAGTACCCGTCTAGCAGCAAACTCTCATCCCTTTTCTGTCCAACTCTCTAATGCAAGAGTTAACCGTTACTCCCAGTCCTTCATTTATGCAACTGGTCAACTCTGGAACTGTCTCCCTCTGTCTGTATTCCCTGCTTCCTATGATCTCCAATCTTTCAAACGCAGTGTGTCCAGGCATCTCTAAATTAATGGATCTTGAATTTGGCTCTCTTTTGTATTATTTTTACCTTTTCTTGGAAGAAACAGTATGCGGGCCCATGGCCCTTGGTTCCTTCTTCCTTGCATTAAAAAAAAAAAAAATACTCTTGTCTCTTTTCTGTCCAACTCTCTCATGCAAGAGTTAACCGTTATTCCCAGTCCTTCATTTATGCAACCGGTCAACTCTGGAACTGTCTTCCTCTGTCTGTATTTCCTGCTTACTATGATCTCCAGTCCTTCAAACGCAGTGTGTCCAGGCATATCAAAATGAAGAATGGATCTTGATGGCTGTCTTTTTGTATTGTTTTTGTTTGTTCTTAGAAGGAACAGTTTGCGGGCCTACGGCCTTTGGTTCCTTCTTCCTTGCATTAAAAAAAAAAAAAAAAAGTGGATGATGGGTGACCCCACCTATCACCATAGAGTTGTGATTATACAGTATAAACAAGAAACTGGACATTATATATCTAACCAGAACCAAACTTAACAATGACATAGATACAAAAGTGTTGTGATGAAATAAATATAAGGAATGGCAAAAGGATACAGAAAAAAAATTGGTGGTGTGCTGGTTATGAGTCATTAAAAAATAATAGCAAGAAGGATAGATCTTGGAAATAACAAAGCAGAGGTAATAGGGATGGAAATTCGAGAAGGTCATGGTAGAAAACTGAGATAGTTGTGACATATACAGTACACTCAAACCTCGAGTACCGCAGACAATAGGGACTGGATAAGGTCCGTGTTAATCAAATCCGCATCACTTAGTCAATATGTTTACATGTATAATGGTACGGTGTGTTCTGACAACTTTCCAAAACTCCCACTTTTACCTCTTCTTACCATCTTACCCCACGTAAATTACCTTCACTTATACCCACCGTCAGGTAAAACACTGAAAGAGACAACTGTTGTAATTAAGAACATCAGTGGTATTAAAAATAGCATTAACAAAACAGAAGTTTGGCTGGGTACCCTTGTGTCGTTGATACATAGCTTCTCGGCACTCTTCCTCCACCCCCTACCCGTAATGTCAAAGTTTCATCTTCTCTCGTATCGTGTGAACTTCGGGAGAGACATTAGGCCGTATGGTTAGATGAAAATTTATGGGTCTGGCAGTTTTAGGGGTCGAAATGGAACAAAAATGTTTGCAAACCAGAAAAAAAGTACTGTTACATCCATGTACAGTAATCCCTCCATTATCCGACATAATAGAGCCAAAGGCATGTCCGGATATTGGTTTTGTCTGGATACTGGTCCTGAAGCTCCAGCACTGGTTTTTCATGACCCTAACCTAACGTAACCTAAATCAGAAAACTACCTTCCTACCTCCCTAGTGGACATGTATAGCACTTATTTAGGTCCCTTTTCACATAAATAATGCACATATAGCTTGAATTTATTGAATTTTAACCAAAAAATTATGATTTAGAGGTGAGTGAGTCATAGGTGCTCAGAACTTGCCAGCATAGTATAAGTAAGTATCTGACATGGAAATCATCTTTTCTCACATTTTATGCACTAAATTACTGGATACAAAGCATCAAATACAGTAAATGATGTAAACTGCTACCAGAAAAATGGTTAGGTTAGGTTAGGTTAGGTTATGACCGGACATGAAATTCACTGCTTCCACCTTTTTCCTAGCTGGTGCACATAAGAACCATGCATGAAAGAATTAAATTAAAAGCAGGAAATTATGATTAACACAATGTTAGGTTAGGTTAGGTTAGGACCGGACATGAAATTAACTGCTTCCACCTTTTTTCTAGCTGTTTTCCATGCATGGGAAAATTAAGTTGCAAGCA
>JAGKTI010014002.1:0-22256 GCA_018397915.1 Birgus latro
TTATCTCTCTTCTATCGCTGCTTCAATGGTCACTGTTCCTCTGAACTTTCTGCTTGCATCCCTCCACCTCTACGACGGGCACGTAGTACCCGTCTAGCAACAAACTCTCATCCCTTTTCTGTCCAACTCTCTAATGCAAGAGTTAACCGTTACTCCCAGTCCTTCATTTATGCAACTGGTCAACTCTGGATCTGTCTCCCTCTGTCTGTATTCCCTACTTCCTATGATCTCCAATCTTTCAAACGCAGTGTGTCCAGGCATCTCGAAATGAATGGATCTTGAATTTGGCTCTCTTTGGTATTGTTTTTTCTTTTTCTTGGAAGGAACAGTATGCGGGCCCTGGCCTTTGGTTCCTTCTTCCTTGCATTAAAAAAAAAAAAAAAAAATCGATCATCTTGAAGTTAAGGAGATACTCTGTCTATCTTTCCATCTACAAGGTCTGTTCAGAAAGTATCTGATCTCATTTTTTTCTCACCATCTAGTTGAAGGATAGGGACGGGATTTTGTGTAATGCAGTGCAGGACCTTTATGTACATGTGTGATTAATGCCAGCTGCCACGAGTGACTCAGTGGCTGTCAGTCAGCCTGTGTTCACGGTGGTGCACCTTACGCCTGTCACATTCCCGCACTTGTCATGATGACTGAAAAAGTCGAACAGTGTTACTGCATCAGATTTTGCCAAAAACTAAGTACAGTAATAACCAAGTTGAAACTACCAGGAAGATCCAAAATGTTTTGGGGAATGAAGCCATAGAGGTAATGCAAATAAAGGAGTGGTACCATCACTTCATCCTGGGAGGCCATCAACAAGCAGGACTGCTGAAAATGTGAAGCAGGTCTGCAATTTGGTCATGGAAAGTTGTCAGTTGACTGTCAAAGAAGTTGCTAATGAAACTGGATTCAGTGATGGATCAGCACATGAAATTTTAATGGATGATTTGGCCACGTGAAAAGTTACTGCCAAGTTCGTTCCAAAGCTCCTTTCATGTGAACAACAAGCTCTGTGGATGAATGTTGCCCAAGACATGTTGGAGTGTGCAAATTGCGATCCAGACTTTCTGAAGACTGTTATCGCTGGAGATGAAACTTGGGTGTATGGTTATGACCCAGAAACCAAAGCACAGTCATCCCAGCGGAAGCTTGCAGGGTTGTCTCAGCCAAAAACAGGTCCACAGCGAGGTGAAATGCGTGGAGTTTCTTTTCGACTACTGTGGCGTTGTGCATAATGAATACGTACCGGAAAATCACACTGTCAACAAGCATGACAGTAATCCCCCCTTTATCTGACGTCATAGAGCCAAAGACATGTCCAGAAAGTGGATCTGTCCTGATAATGGACTTTGCTGGCCCCCCTGCGTACATAACCTAAATTTGAAAGCCATTGTAAAAGGCCACAACAGTGCATCATTCAACACCTAATCCTGTTGTTTTACACCACATGCTTTAAACTGCTTTTGAATGAATAGTTGTCAGTTCAGTAACTGCTTAAAGACATTTGCAAACAATAATAAATCAAGTAGCTAAATCCTGTTTTTCTTCATTAGACCCTCAGTTTGTGCAGCTAATGTATCTGGGAATTTTACTGCACCACTGAAACCTGTTTTTTATGGGTAATTGGTACAGTGCTTTCCCAGATTCTCCCACAGTCCCCACTTTGGTCCTTTGGAAGAAATTTTGTTATCCCATGATCAAACCTAGCATTCATTATAGTACACATGAAGCCTCTTGGAACATCACTGGGTATAAAAAAAAAAAAGGTTAATTAGCATACAAAGTGGTAAGTAAGAGGTGATAATTTATTATGACAGGATGGAGCAACGTTTGGGTGTCGAGGAAAGGGGTATGCTTGGCTAAGAGGTTAGAGGAGGGGGAATGAGGAGTGTCTCTACCCCCACTGTGGTGGAGGCTAGGCCTGGAAACCCTCATAGTCACTTCCCCAATCATCATCACTAGCAGGCTGTGGGGGGTCAGGCATTGTGGAGGTGTTAGGATGGGGAGACTGAGATGGCAGGGCAGGCATTGGGGCTGGGGCTAGGACAAGGTAGGCAGAGAAGATGGTTTGGGATGACTTATTTTCTTCTCAAGCTGCTCCCATAATATTCAGTCAGTTTCACTCTGGAGGGACTGCAGCTTATGTGTAATGAACCACCATCATTAGGGCATCCTTGAGCCAATCAGCAGTTTCTAAAACCTGGCTCAGCTATTGCCAAGTGGACCCCCCATTGTGCTGTCGCTCGGCTGCCTCTGGCACCTACTGTGTGGCCTCAGGTGCCAGGCACTCCTCCTTAACCTCTTCGATGAGGCCATGGATTGTCCTTTCAGGAGCTGTGTCGATAATCTGAAGGACGTTGTCAACTCACAAGTGATGGCAGCAGAACCCTCCTCTCCTGGCATTTGCTGGGTTACCTCCTGCCTGGTGCAGCGCATCTACAATCTGTGTTGCGAACACAGTAGGGTAGACATGAGGTAGCAGCTTCCACCACCTGTGCTACATAGCCTCCATGCTAACATCGTCTCAGGCAGCAGTGATTTTGTTGATTACATCTATAATATTAAACACATTCCAAAATAGTTATATTGCTCGAGAGTTTACTGCTGAAGGTGATAGTGGGTCACTCTCAAAGCCTGCCCAGTCCTCAGATGCCATTGCTGCCACCTCAGCCATCCAGTGAGTCATCTCTCTCATAGCTTCATAGGTGTGTGAGTAGTACAACCTCTTGAAGGTCACAGTGATCTGGTCAAGAAGTTGACCAACACTAGTTGTGCTGGGCAGCAGAACAACCTCAATGGCTGGGTGACAGCTGATGGGTTATTGTGGGTGATCCTGACAGTTGTCCATAACCTTGGCCTCTTTATAAAAGAAACCTTTCTCTCTGAGGTGCCTTTTGGTTGTGGGGACAAAAATCATATGAACCACTCCAGTACCCATGATGACATCACCCACCCTTTATGCATCCAGTGAACATCCAGCTGCTCCACATTTTCATGCTGCATCTTCCTTAGCCATGCGAACTACGAATCACCAAAGGCTTTAC
Source organism: Birgus latro (assembly GCA_018397915.1). NCBI lineage: Eukaryota > Metazoa > Arthropoda > Malacostraca > Decapoda > Coenobitidae > Birgus > Birgus latro. Next base: position 3,036 of record JAGKTI010014002.1, read on the forward strand.
CTGACATTTGCCTGAGGCATTACAGGCAAACAATAAGGTAAGGCTTTCTTTGGAGGCCTTGTACCCATGCACTGAGCTTTCCTCCTTTGTCAGGAAGGTGGAAGAGGGAAGCAGTTTCCATAAAAGACCAGTTTCATCCATACTGAACACTTTACTTAATCTGTAACCATTGTCCTCTACCACTTTCCTAAGGGAAGCAGGGAAAGCATTACCACTTTCCTAAGGAAGGCAGAGAAAGCATTGGCAGCAGCCCCACCGTGCCACACACACCGATACGGTGCAGTTCTTTACACTCACAGAATCTTGCAAACCAGCTCGTTAGTAGAGTAGGCAGAGCATCACATGAGAACTTTCCATAAATTTCAGCAGCCTTTCAGCAAATGATATTTACTGTCCACTGCCATATTTGCTTCCTTCTTATCTCAGGCAACCTTTTTATAAAGCACATCCTCTGTTTTCATTAACATATAATTTCTCACAAAAGAACACTTTCCTGCATTATTGTCACCTCCTAGTTGGACTGTGCACTTAATCTTTTCACATTACTTTCACACGACAGTATGTGCGCTGTTTATTTGTTTATGTTTGCAATGTCGATCACACATTCCATAACACTGAGCCAACAAAGAATCTCTCATTTCCCCTTGAGAGACAAAGGCACATGATGAGGCCTCACACTAGCACCACTGGCAGGTGTTGCAGAAAACTGGCAAACAATAACACATCAAAGAGCACTGTTACACGACACTACTATTGCACGAGATTTTAATGTAAGCAGGATGGTCAGAAGTCAAGGTCAGCTGGTGGAGACAATGAGAGGGAGAGAAAGAGGGAGAAGGAGGAGAATGCAGAATGCATATGTGCGGCAGTCATATTTGGCAGCCATGTTGGCATACGTCACTATGCGGGTCCTTCACGTGTCATTGCAGATGAGGGCAAACTTCTGGGATTTTCCTGTGCAAACTTTTTTTACTGGGCCATCAGGGTTTACCTTTCCCTGCAAAACATGTTTAGTGCTATTGTTCCTGTGTAAATTGAGGGTCTGCTGTAGATTTAACACTACGCAAAAGCATCAGACAGTAAGGTTATGGAAAATAACTGTTGCATACATGTAATGAATTTCATTACCTCTGTGTTCTTATCACCTGCAAAGGGGGACTTCCAGCCATAGCTATGCAAGTTCCAAGATTTCTTGATGTCAGATAATGCATTGAGGATTCTAATATTCTTTGTTATCCTTGAAATCTGAGTATGTTCTGGTCCAAAGAAAGCTGGAGAGTCAGTAGAGTAGTAACTAAGTAAGTGCCCAGTCAGATTTAAATTCATTTTTTTTTTTCTGTCTTTCTTTTAATGCAGTCAGTGTTTGCAGCTCTTTAAATGTATGTCTGTGCAGAACACAACACAGAGTGACAGAATCTCTAAACACTTATAACTGAGCTAGAAATAAGTGTGTGGATGAAAGTGTAGGGAAGAGTATGCCTGACTACTACATGACCTAGGTGTTCAAGATTGCTGTGTTGTAAGATTAATGGCTTCAACCTGTCAGAGTGCTGCTGACATTAATGCCTCAAGGAAGAGGGTCCTAAGGATAACGATGGACTTTATGCTAAGGGGTCCTGATTGTACAACATGAGAGACTTTAGGTTGTGCAAAAGGGAGGGAGGGGATGCTGGTGGGGAGAAGCAACCATGGCAGTGGAGGTGGGCTGTGCACCAGTCTTTCCTAAACAGAGTACTGTATCAACTTTTGACATTCGCTAGGTTTCTGACACAATATTCATATCCTTCTTACTTGATCATGGCATGCGCATACAGAGAATTGGAGGCAGGAAAACTGATCAAGTTTCAAGAGAGTGGGAGAAATATTACTCAAAAGCATCAGAGGCAGAGACAAAGGGCATACTGTACATCTGCTATCTATGAAGCCATTCCTACCACTGGAAGAAGCTCCACCAAATATCCACTACTCTCCCTGAGCCATGGGGAAATATGTCATATATGTTGCCTGTATGGCAACCAACAATATTATGTTTTAATAAAAGCTTTTTGTGTACATCTTCAGACACTTACGACAATGCAGTATGGATATGACAGGACACAATACACCAAGGAAGGGACAGTCTGATACCACTATGCTTCTAAAGGGGTAACAATGAATTAGATGATATATGCATGGAATATTATCTGACTGTATACTCAACTGGCATTTATGTCAGTGAAGGATACCAAAATTATTATTATTTATTTATTTATTTTTTTTACATCATCTGAGGTTTTATCAGTTTTCAACCTTCCCTTAAGGGACAATCCTCTAAAGACAGATGCAGAATACCAGACATGGTTTACATCCAGTGTAGTATACCTTGTTTATAGAGTTACAGCCTGCCGAGACACAAGGCTTACTTTTATAATTTCTGTGGTAAAATTTAGGCCATAATAGCAGAAACATAGTATGTACGATATGAGAAGGAAATTTGCTGCGGCAAACAAGTGTTTATTTTTTAACATTTAAACTTAAATTCATCAGATAAAGACTTATCAATTTAAGCTGTGGTACAGACCAAACACTGAAATGTGTTAAATTAGTTGATTTCATATCATGTCTGTCTTTCTGTATATAATCCATATTTTCTTGCCCCATCAGGAGCATTGGGGCCAAGGACTATAGTACTCATTCATGACATTTAAGGCAGGAGTGACCAGCATCACATGTCTCTGAATGGCATAATGTGAGCATTAAACCCCAGACACTCCATGGAAGGAATCATTACAGGTCGCACACAGCTGGATCACCATAACTCACTAGACAATCAGACATCTGCTGTATTTGGTTACATGATTACCACTCAGCATACTTGTTGGATTTCTTGGTTACAAGAAACACTTTAGCTGGTTATTCTGTGTACAATTAAATGGGAGTATGGTGGGTACCCCACCGACTAAGATCTGTGCTAGTATTCAGATACAAGTAGCAGCAACTTCTGAATGCTCTATTACCCTCTTATTGTTCTTTCATAGTCTGTATCTTATTTCATATGAATGGCATGACAGTGACATTACAATGTGTGTCTGTGACATCACTGTACAGTTTACTTGTGATGGAGATTAGTGAGCAGCAATGGTGGATGGTTAGGATCATTTAAAGGAGCTGGGAAAGATCTGATTTTTCCTGGAAGATATTATTAAATCTTATGTACAGACTTCAGCTATGCAACATTTTCCATTCCCGTATCACACACAAATACAGTATGGCGAGGGAGGACTGAATGTTAAAATCATAACACTGTATCTTCATACTACATGAAAATCAATTTCAAATACAGTATGATAATGCAACTGGAACTAAACCAATAACTGCCTAATTTGTATGACTACCATTTTAATATACATGATGTACACTGCTGTAATGCTGCTCTGGCAAGACAACACAATACTGAAATTATTAGAATTCAGCCTCTTTTCCCCAAGGGAACTCTTCAAGTTTCATTTATCATCTGGTATAAGCCATAATATACTGTATATCAAACAAGACTCAGACAAGAAATGTAATGAAAGTGCTACTACTGTCTTGTATGCTAAATCTAATTACTGTATATGACATTGGCTATAGCCTATTTAATCTACTCTGAGAAGAAATGAGCCTTAAACTTTTGAAAGCTGGCAGCTGCATGATTGTCCAAGTGTATTCATTATTGATGATGCATTTTAAATTACTTTTATTATAAGGGTTACAATAACTGTTTGATGATTAAGATTGCCCAAATAAAATATTATATGCCAGGAGACCTGACACTTGCACAGGTGAAGAGTGCTGTGAAGCAACTGAAAAATGGGAAAGCAGCTGGGGTTGATGAGGTGTATGCAGAGATGATTAAGTGTAGTGGTGAGAGAGGAATGAAGTGCTTGTTGGAGATATGTAAGAAAGCATGGATGAGTGAAACTGTGCCAGCAGAGTGGAAAAAGGCTGTGATTGTACCCTTGTACAAAAAAAGAAGAGAGCGAAGTGAGTGTAAGAATTATCGTGGCATAGTTTACTGAGTGTGGTAGGAAAAGTATATGGAAGAATTATTATAGAGAAAGTAAGAGAGATATCAGAAGTCCTAGTGAGTGATGAACAGGGGTGGCTTTAGGAGTGGCAGAGGATCTGTGGATCAAATATTTGCAGTGAGACAGATAGCAGAGAAGGATTGTGAGAAGGACCATAAGGTGTTTATGGCATTCATGGATCTGGAAAAAGCATACGCCAAAGTGGACAGAGAAGGATTTGTGCATGTACGGTGTAGATGGTAAGCTGCTAGGTGCTGTCAAGAGTTTTTATGATGGTAAGGAAGCATGTGTAAGGGTTATTGGGCATCTAAGTGAATGGTTCACGATCAGTTAGGGTGTGAGACAAGGTTGTGTGATGTCCCCATGTTGTTCAATATATATATGGATGGGATGATGAGAGAAGTAAAAACACGATAATGGAGAGGGGGATGGTGTTGGTAATGAATGGTGATAGATGGAATATCTCAAATTTGTTGTATGCTGATGATGCAGTACTGCTTGCAAATACCAGACAAGAACTTGGTAGGCTAGTGCAGAGTTTTGCTGATGTCTGTGAGTGTCGTGCCTTGAGATTAAATGAAGAAAAGAGTAAAGTGATGGTTATTGAGAGAGAAGGTGACTCCCAGTGTGATGTTACAGTGAATGGAGAGAGACTGGAATTGGTGAGAGTTCAAATACCTGGGTACAGTGATAGAAAAGGGAGGAAAATGTGCAAAAGAAGTGGAAAGTAGAGTGACACAATGAAGGAAAGTAGCTGGTGCAATGAAGGCCTTGATAAGAAACAGAGGCTTGAGTGTTGCAGCTGCACAAGGCTTACATGAAGGAGTGTTAGTGCCAACTTTAACATGGATGTGAGACTATGGTGTGGCATGAAAATGAAAAGTCAAGAGTAAATGCAGTGGAGATGGGACTGCTGAGGAATGTATGTGGAGTACAAAGGGTGGATAGGATACGAAATAACGTGATTCAAGAAAGATGTCGAGTGAGGAAGAGTGTGGACACCAGAATCGAAAAGTTTACTGAGATGGTATGGTCATGTGGAGAGAATGGATAACAATAGAGTGGTGAAAAAGGTATATCTGAGTGAATTTGAAGGAGGGAGGAGGCGAGGTAGGCCAAGGAGAAGGTGAAGAGATATGGTGGATAAGTGTGTGAGAAAGAGAGGTTTGGAAGTCAGTGAGGCTAGGGAAATGACAAGAAATCGAGCTGGCTGGATGAATGTTGCGAGGAGAAGTGCATGATCAGGGATTTGGCACCCCTTTTTAACATGGCAGCGTCCGGATTGACTCTATCGGATACGTTTATGTGAAGGTACAGAACGTGGTGAATGTTTTTGGCGTATCCGATAGAGCCAGGATTCCAGGGGCTTGAATGATGAATGAGTGGAAGCGTGGCCCATTGGACTGGGCAAATTTGGGCTGTCTGGACATTGCTAGTCCTCACCTTGCCCTAGGGTGGGAAAGGAGGTCCAGATGATAATGATGAATGATAATTTGTATAGATTAATTTAAAAACAGGGCCTTACAAAGTTTTATCAGACGGTCTAGATAGGTTTGAAATTTTGAATTCTCAGGACAAATCAAAACACACACTGGTAAAGGTTTATGAGTACTGTACCTTGACCTCCCCCCATGTTCAGCCAAATTAAGGTACTGTAAATTGTCATTAGTGCAGCTATTTATAAAACTGTAGTAAAACATCGGAATTCCAATAAAAATGACTGGTAGACACAGGTGAAGGAACTATATGTCATCATCACTTTTGAATACAGTAATACCTCGATACAACAGACTTCAATATACTGTACTGGAATTCGCTTTTATCGGACTCGAGGAGCCGACATCAGGAAAAGTCCGATAAAGCCAGAAGTGGTTTGGACTTCCTGACCTCAGTCTGTCACGCCCGTAGCAGCACTCTTATTTTTCAGGAAAAGTCTGCTAAATATGACTTCAGTCTGGACTGGTGACACCCAGACTTCCCCCTTTTTAACCAGATAGCTGCGACGTACATCATATGAAGAAAAGCGTGTGACTGCGACATACATCATATGATCAAGCTTCTTCTTCTTTTTTTTTAAAGGCATACTACATTTTTCACCCAAATGTCCATGAATAGCGTTTAGCATCTCAACCGAGCTATTACTGCCACATTCTGCATGTCTCCTCACGACCCACGCTCGTCAGTGTCTCATTAGCAAGCCTGGAGGGCAGAGGTCAGTCACCTTTGCTGCCTAGGAGAGTGAAGATGTGCAACTTCATTACCGGTACTTCGCAACGGCCAAACTAAGGTAAATAATGAACTCATATTTGGTTTCCTATTCTTTTCCATGCACTTTTTCATTTATAAGAGCAAAAATTATTTGAGGGAAAAAAAAAAATCCTGTTTTTTTGTGCATGAGGGGATCAACCACGAAACCTAATGCCGCAATTAACCCCTTAAGCACAGGGATGTCGGATGCAGTCCTTGCGCATCCCACGGGGATATTTGTGCTCCAACTGACTTTTTAAAAATATTTGCCAAAAATCAGTTATTAGTTCTAGAATATTATAATTATATACGCATATGGCACATATCTTCAGCTTTCTCCTGGGATGTTTGTTGAGCCTTCGTCGACTACCGTAGGACTTGTGGAGACTTCTGAAGTTGGGTAACGAAGTCTCCACTTTACACTACCCGACATACCGTAATATGATTACCTCAGCCTGATATTATCACTAGAAACACTGTTCAGTGATTTTCAAGTAGTTTGGAATCCATACTCAAAAAAAGAAAAAAAAACACTGTGAAAACAATGCAAATTACTAGAGCATACGGGCCTCCCACCCGCGCTCGTTCGCCGCTGGTATTCTGTCATTTATTATTCATAAACACACTCACACTTTATATTCCTAGTACTTTATTACACTTATATATATCTACAGTATTTATCGACAAGTTTCCTTCAGTAATAGTAGTTTATTTTCACTCCAGGCATTCACTTTCTCGTTCAGTAAACTACGTAGAGAGCGAAGCTTTCACTTTCACTGTCATTACTCCAAGTATCAATCACTATCCATCATTATCATCGATAATTCAGCCAGTTCACGTCCACAGCAGAGTCACTTAGTCCTTTACCGCTTCCCACACGATGTTTAATAGGGGTAGAGGTCACAGGGCCCTTTGCAATGGGTGCAGAAGAGGCGGAAATGGAGGGGCGCGAGTGCGACATGATTCCACTGTGAAGGACGACACTGAACTGAATGATATAGCGTATATGGGCAGCCAATGTCAGCTGCTAATTTATATGCTATGAAATAATTCGTAGGAAATCTAGACAGTACATAATAAATTAGGTAGTTCCAGGTGAATGTAAATATCACTCGGGCATCTCCCTCCCTTTCTTATATATATTTATATTACGAGAATAGGTCATGTGGCATACTTCAAGGGGAAATAAGCAGGGGAAATTGGCGAACGAGTGCACGTGGGATGTTGCCAGGTGATAATTAGCCAATTCCAGGTGTATGGCACTATCAATTACCTTATTTTATATATATATATATATATATATATATATATATATTATTTTGTATAAGAATAGGGCATATGGCTCATTTCAATGGATGAAATCAGTGGAAAAATCCAAGGAAGATTTGTGTAGCACAGCGCGGCTGAGCAGGCGAGAAGAGAGGGTAATGGAGGGGAGGTAGAGAGGGGAGTCAAGAACGGGGGAAAATGGCTAAATTATCAACAGTGGATGGGAGTACTGATGACATTAGCAGCTCTGACTATTGTTGGACATTGGCAGTACTGATAGATGATACAAGTCACCACTTGAAAGCCCGGGCGATCCATTGTGCCCGAGCGTCGCAACAGTGCCGATCCGCGGTTAAGGCGTTAACGGGTTAACAGAGAAAGTAGGCTGTGTGAGAGTATTGTCTGCGTGGTCAGTGTACAGTACAATATTACTATTAATATTATACCATTTGATTATTGTAGTGACTGTATAATACAGTACAGTATTGCAGTGGTAATAAAAACAGTTGGTGACACCACGATGCAAAACCGTTGGTGCGATCTGCCTTAGTGTCTGATGTATCGGAAGAAGTCCAGGTAAGCAGGGGGAAGGTCAGATGTCGCTTTTATTGGACTTTTGCTTTTTTCGGACTGGCTTGGGCCCCAATTAGTCCATTATAGTGTGGTTGTACTGTATCTTGCAGCCCATACCTTGTCACAGCTCAATAAGTTGTAACTGGATATTCATAACTAAAAAGACAGAAAACTTACTGATGATGCAAAAATAAACAGCACAGTGCAAACTGATGCAACAGCAAAACGCTCTCAAATAAATCTAAATATTCGTCTGCTAAGTATTAGCCATGGCTCAGTGGGTTAGAGTGCTCTGACTGAAGGGTCGGAGGTTCAAGTCCACCCATGGGTCACTGGTAGACATCAGGAAAGGCATCTGGTCATAAAGTGCTACATGCTGCAAAACCTAAGTCATCCACCTAGGGGCAATGCCTTAGCCCTTATTGAAAAAAGGAGACACGGAAAAAAAAAAAAAAAAAAAAAAACGGGGAAAAACCCCATAGGAGCCCCCAAAAACCCCCCCCCCCAATCATATTTGCTAGCTTAGATTTAATATGCTATTGTAGTGATGACATGATTTACCTTAATTTCCCTGAACATGAGTAAAAAATCACGGTACTTGCAAAACTTTACTTGAACAGTGTCATGATTACTCCCAAGAATTCAAAATTTTAAACATGTCTAGACCATCTGATAAACTTTTAAGGCCCCGTTTTTAAACCAATCTATAGAAATAACTATATACAATATATTACTTGGCAATCTTATTGTCAAATGCCTGTTGTAACCCTTATAATAAAACTAATTTAAAATGCATCATTACTAATGAATGCACTTAGGCAACCAATCACCTGCCAGCTTTCAGAAGCTTAAGGTTCATCTTTTCTCAGTTGATTAACCCGCTGAGTCCCACTGACGTACGATGCATGTCTCACTCAATCGCAAGGCCCATTGTGTGCACATTTTTCAACATTCACAGGTGATTTTTGGTAGGCACATGTGGGAGACCTTCCTCTACCTGCTGTCAAGTAGGGATGCTGCCTGGCCCCACCTAACCCCCCCTCCCCCTGACACTGGACAATTCACCTGCTAGCAGTAACCTGGCCAGTAAAAGGTATGTTGCCCCACGGACTCTCCAATGACGAAATTCACGGTGAAAGTGATTCCTGAGGTGGAGGACAAAGAAACAAAGAAGCTAGAGGTAGAAACGAACAGAAGTGATGAGGTGGTAATGTCGTAAAGGAAGGTGCCATATATTGGGGTTTTGGGTGAGTGAACAATGCTTTTATTGCCTATATTATTGTATGAAAACCAATATAGAGTTGTACTACACATAAATTCGTACCAAATAAATAAATAAATAAATACATAATTTAAAGTGGCTTGAATTAGTTAACCCTTCCATAGTTAATTTTCTTTAGCCAGGTACCCTGAAAAAGAAGGAAAACGTAAGGCTAAATGACACCTGTACCAACATTTTTAACCTCAGGAGGGCGATTTCTCTATGAATTTTCGATGTTTCTCACCAAAAGCGGAGGTTTGAGGGGGGGGAGTTGAAAATCGGTCGGAATCTAGGAGTAGGCTGGGTAAAAAAACGGTCGGGACTGGGTGGGTTAAACAGACTATAGTCTGAGGGGTCTGTCCATTCCATCCATATAAGAGTATTTTACATCACCAGAACACACCACCAATCCACATTTAAAACTATCTATCTATCTATAACCATTTGCCATCATATTCTGATTTGTCAGTGAATGGCAACATGCCTGGCTCTATCCTGTTTAGTTCTAAATAGTTTGCCACATTCTTCACACTTAAAGTTTTTCACTCCTGTATGAATTAGTAGGTGTTTGGTGAGGTTGCTTTTATAATTAAAGTGTTTACCACATTCATCACACTTAAACTTTTTTACTCCTGAATGAATCAATAAGTGACCAGTGAGATGACTTCTCTGACTGAACTGTTTACCACATTCGTCACATTTGAACCTCTTCACTCCTGCATGAAGCAGTAAGTGCTGTTTGAGAGTGCTTTTATGAGTAAACAGCTTACCACATTCATCACATTTGAACCTCTTCAATCCTGAATGTATTAGTAGGTGTTGAGTGAGGTTGCTCTTATCACAAAACTGTCTACCACATTCATTACACTCAAATTCCTTAATTCCTGAGTGAATTGCTGCATGCCGGTTAAGAGACCACTTATTTCTAAACTGTTTACCACATTCTAAACAAGCAAACTTATCAACTTCACCCGAGTGGGGGACTCTGTCTTTGGCAGTCTCATTCTCACTCACTTCACACTCTAATTTCACATCTGGTTCCACTATTATCTCTTCGCTCACCTCACACTCTAACTCAACATTCGGTTCTTCTTTGACCATCTCCATTATTTCCTTTCTAACACTCATAACTTCATATCTGATTCTTTCTTATTCACCTCTATTACACCATCCTTATCAACCTTCTTGAAGTCACACCATCCTTATCAACCTTCTTGAAGTCTGCCTCCAATATGATCACTGGCCAGCATCACATATGAAATGCATTCTCACTAACAATTACCAACATTTATCAACACTCAATTTGTTACTACTGAACCATAACTGTCAATACAAGTGCCACTGCTACTATAGAACCAGTCTGTCAAAATAAAAATTGAGGATACAACTGCACACGTCAAAATCCCACCTGTCTTCTTGTTTCCACACATTTACAGAACAACTTTAATCACTCAGGATAACAGAATAAATAAATGATTCAGGTTCCACTCTTGCAGCACACCAAATGATTCAAATATCTTTTATTAACTGGCTGAGAGCAAACACTCTTTTAGGCAAAAAGACAGGGTGTGACCTAACACCTGTATACTCTTAGCATTTATTAGTTAGAAAAAGCAGCTCCATTATGACCAGTGTTAACATGTCTTCTTCACTAATCTATCAGTTTGAGAACATTTTGCTTAACAGTTTACACATTACAAACTAGTGTTCAAAAAAGCACAGCTAATAGAATTATGTGTTGTTTATTACCTGCAGGCCTAAATACATTTCTGTATAAAAGGTATTGTATCCTTATTCAGTTCAACAGCACAGTACTGTACACTATTTCGCTCATTTTATATTTCTTTAATTTTCAGATGCAGGAGCCGAGGAGGATGAAGGTAAGTGCTTGTCATGGTCTTTCTTGTATCTGAATTCATACACCGTGTCTGCCAAAGCTTCTTGATTCTGTCGTTTATAAGCTGCAAGAGTTGGGGCTATGACCATCTTGTACCTGGAAAATATTAAAAGTTAACTCACTAACACAGGCATGTGTCTGGCAAGGTAAGTGTATCACCCAATAATAAGTAGCACTGAAGAAAAGCAGCATCTTATTTTAATATGGATGTGGACAAGAAATTTACTACAGTTACAGCAGTTTTTCAGGAATGGTACAGACCATTTATGTACCGTATACTGTACTTTGCAAGTTTCAGTGTAATACAGATCATCCAAAACATTTGGAAATTTGGGCTTCCTTGACTCATGATGGTTACTTTTATTGGACAGGCGGCCTCTGGCCCTGGAGGTCCTGTGTTCATATCCTGATTCTAATTAACATTTCCTGACTGCACTGAAAGGATAGCAAGGGCTATTCCCTTCATCCAACATGGTGGGTCTGGTGATGGAGCCCTTGGCAAAATGCACTTTGCTTGTGAGCACTGTTACAATCCCAGAGCTGAGAGATTTTAGTATAGTGTGAAATGCACTACTGGTGTAGGTTGTTCTCCTACCCTAACCTAAGTGTTCTGGACTCTGTAACCTAGCCTCAAGCCCCTATGCTCTGAAGCAGGCAAATTGGGATTGAGAGTTACTCTAAGTCTGTATAACATGGAACAACCAGCTTAGCTTGTTTACACTGTAATGACATCCTGTGGCTCCCATGAAACAAAGTAAGCTCAAATACTTATGGTAGTACTGTCAAACCAGTGCTGGAAAAAGCATGCTTTCACATGGTGCCACTAAATTAACCAGGTGGCACAGCTACCTGATTATGGTATAGAACTCCCCTCCACCTCAGTAACCTCTCTATCCCAAGAAAGGAGCATGAAAAGGACAACTCAGCCTGCAGTCCACCAGGTTCATGTCCAGATGAGCCTGGGGCAACAGCAGGAAGGTTGTAGGTGATGGTGATCACCAGCCATTCACTTGATGTAGGGCTGCTTACTTCTTCCTTCTCCATTCTAATTTAATCCCAGTGACTTTTCTCATCTCTTCGTACTTTTCCCTTTCCTTCCTGTCACTTTTATTACTCTTCTTTCTACTTTGGGTAGCTCTGCATTGAATAAGCCTACTGGTTTCCTGTAACCCAGGAAACCATTTACAGTGCTGGGTGGCAACCATATAGTCAGCATTCACATAACACACAACTTGAGTGTGCGAACCTAACATGGGAGGTGGCAGTTTGTGTCCCAAAAATGTCAGAACGTGGAAAAAATTGATATAACGCAGTCAGAGGAAGCTGCTCGTTTTTTACAGGACCTGACTGTGGTGAAGATGGACAGAATGCAGCAGGAGAACCCAGTTTATGTATCAGTGCCATACTATGCAGCCAATGACAGACAGAACATGGCTCAAGGCATAAAATTACGATTGGAATTCACAAAACACAATAAGTGATAGACAGAGTGGAAATTACATCGGCTAAAAAATGGGACATCAAACGTCACACGCAGGAAGATGAGGCGGTGGAAGGTGCGGTTCAGGGCACCTGACAGCACGCAGGCAGTGGGCTAAGCAGGGGGCGGGAGTGGGTGGGGGGAGAGAGAGAGAGAGAGAGAGAGAGGCAGGGGTGGGGGAGGGCAAGGGGAAGGGGAGGGAGACAAGTGGGGGTGAGGCACAGCAGGGAGGGAGACAAGCACGAGTAGGGGAGGGTGGGGGGATGGAGGGAGACAAGAACTACTCTCCCCCCCCATCTCACTTATTTTCTCACTTCACTCACTCATTCTCTCACTTTACTCAATTACTCTCACTCATTCTCTCACTTTACTCAATTACTCTCACTCATTCTTTCACACTCACACACATACACACATATCCCCTCAATCCCCCCCTCCCCTCTCCCCCATCCCTAGTTCCCCCCCTTCTCTCCCATCCCTAGTTCCCCCCCACCTCCCCCCAGCAAGCCCATAACCTCTTTCATTCAAGGTGAGGAATCCTCCAGAGTTTGTATGGAATGAAGTCTATTAGGTAGGTAAAGGTCCTGGGAAAAAATAAAAAAAATTGTCCCAAAGGTCAGATGGTTGGATGGATTGGTGGGGTGGGCAGGGCTTGCATGGATGGAGGGATGAGGAGAGGCATGGGGTGGAGTGGGTGGGAGGATGGGTGAGGTGGATGGGCAGAGTTGGATGGGTGTGGTGGGGCAGTGTGGGTGTGAGGTGGATGGGTGAATGGTCAGGGTAGGTGGACAGGGTAGGGGGGTGGGTGGGTGAGCAGAGTGGTTGGGAAGGGTTAGTGGGTGGAAGAAATGTGGGTTCATGGTAGGAGCAGGTCTGTGGAGAATATATCCCTGGGGGAAATGGGCCCAAGGAGGAATACAGGTTCACTGTGTAAAATGGAACCCCAGGGGTCTTTTCTCACAGAGGGAGTGACCATCCAGTGTCCTAGGCAATGCCAGTGTGCATAATCATAGGGTTTTGCCTGGGCAAAACTCCATGTACCTCCGCTATAGTCACAGCGCGCGACTCTGAGGTGGTCATTATCATGCCCTGGCAATCAACCCGTCAACAGTGCGTCTGATTTCGTGTATAATATGATACACCTGTGATTTGTGTTAATTATGTTTGTGTATAATAATATTCGCGTATAATGTAATATTCGTATAGAGTAATATAATATTCGTGTAGAATAATATAATTCATGTATAATATAATACGAAATCAGACGCACTGTTGACAGGCAGGTTGTCAGTGTACAATAATGACAACCTCAGGGTTGTGGGCCACAACTACAGTACCACCTTGTACAGTAGAGTCTTCATATAACACAAGATAGGTTATGCAGAACCTTGTACAAAATAAAATTCACGCTAAAATGTGACATATATTTACATGTAAAATAGGGGGTTAGGTTCTAAGAACCTTATATTTTTTGTTAAAAATATATTATAGATAGATTATTACAAATACATCTGCTTTAAGACAGCCAAGACTGTGTTTAGATACGATCTCACCGACTGGACACATCAGTACATACTGCATTCTAACCTAACCTAACCGATTAGTTTTGCCCCCTAATATTCCCCATAAAAATTTTAATTATCAAAGATTGCCACTAAGCCTCTTGAAAGTCCTCATCACCAATCAAGCAAAAACCTTTTGGCCTAAACAACACGTGAATACTGGCCGCCAAGCATCAGGAATATTTTGCCAAGAATCACTTTCGGCTTTCATTATTAAAAAAAAAAAAAAAAAAAGCAATGTGAAATTATTTTTGAAAGCCATTAGTCATCATCAATAAAGGAAAAAAAAAAAGTTATAAAGAAGTCATCAGCATGGAGTGATTGTGTATTTCTCACTTCTCAGATACACACGAATGCAGTAATTGTGAATAATAAGCAATTCAGCCAAGCAGTACAATTTGTATGACAGTATAATTCACAAGAACTGAACTCACATAATTATCTTACCTGACTATGTACGTCAACACGTAGTGTCTTCGCATATCGTAAGATCCGTATTTTCTCGACCAAAGACCTTCAGTTCATAACAATCATCAGGCACAAAGCCCCTCCCCCCTTTTCACACTCATTGCACTCAAGGCAAAAACATGAATTTTACTGCTCCTTCATCATTAACTTTTTTTTTTTTCCAACAGAGAAAACTATGCACATCATTAACACACCCAACTCATATCTGTCTGATCATTTGCATTTAAGCTCCCACACCACACGCCACTCGTCCGACAATTTTACATTTTAATTTAGAGTAAATGAAAATGTACTTTCAGAGTGTTTAGGCTTAACTAAAGTTACTTTGGAACCACATGCTCAGAGTTCTGAGAGGAAATGAGGAGCAAGGATATAAGCAAATAAACTTCTCATCACAGCAACCGTCTACACAACACTGTGGCAGGCTGTGGCAGGTGGTATGGGACATGGGTCACGTGGGTCGAGGAAGCCAATCAGTGACCGACAAAAGCATAACACACGAGTTGTATCTGGAAATCCAATACCTAAACGCACCCATTCCCCACAGTTTCTCTCACGCAATTGAGTGGTATTACCGTGCCCATGTTACTGTAAGATCGCTGTTTTGTTTTGTCTTAAATTGCGACTCTACTGTATCACTTTCTCTCTAAGTCTTTAATCATACTTTGTTGTGTATCATTCATTTATGGTCATACCTCACTAATTGCTGGTATTATGTACCAGAAACACCTGCAATTATTAAAAATTCAGGAATATTTAAAATTCTTGTTAAAGGACCCCCATAGCCACAATATAAAACCCCTTTGTTGTACCCCAGCATATCACCAGACATTAGGTTATGCTTGCTGGAAGTGTATTTTCAAATTATTTAACTTTGTACTATTGCCCTAAAATACACCTTAAACTGTACTATTGCCCTAAAATACACCTTAAACAGTGTATTTTGTGATGGTTTGCCCATCCTGTATATCCCAAACCAGAAGAAGAAAAAAGGGGGGGGGGGGAGATGGCTGCTAGGGGGGGAAAAAAAGAGTCAAAATAGGTTGGGGGAATTTTGGATTTTTTCTTTTGCATGGATTCTGTTAGCATGGCATATTTGGGGATACATTCCTATCCATCAATCTATAGCCAGATGCCATAATCACATTAGAGGTGACCATTTGTCTTTGAGGTGTTTTATGAGGAGGGGCACTAAGCCTCCACCAACCCACTTGTTGACAAGTAGGAAACACGCATGGTTTGGTTATATGGTTACCACCTGGCTCTGTAAATGGTTTCCTTGCTTACAGGAAACCATTATGCTTGTCATTCAATGTAAAGCTACCTGAAAAGAAAAGAAGTGTAATAAAAAGTGACAGGAAAGAGGAGAGAAATACAAAGAGGAGGACCGACACAGGAAAAGAATCATAAAGTTGAAGGAAGAAGTAAGCAGCACTAAATCAAATTCGAGGATGATGGTGACCAGCACGTACCATGGAAAACGGGGGCACACTGTTTAGAACCATACATATGACTTAAATATCTGAGAGGATAATCGTATATGTTGGAACATAACTCTGACTCTAACTTAAAGCATTTTTCACACATGATAGTCAATAGGAATACAGCTGTTGTGTTAGATAAGGAAGTGCTGTGTAGTTCCAAATCACACAATTGCTGCTATTCAAGCAGTTTGTGTCATAATGTTCACCATCCAAAAAACAAAACACTCACCCAATTACTAAGCAAACAGTGGCAGCCAAACCACTGATGAGAATAGGAAACTTGATTCCACTCATTCTAGCACTGTCTGCAGGTAGGCTGTAACTTCTAGACAATCACTGGTGTCTTGCATGCTGTGATTTACTTTGAAACTTGTGCTGGTGTTTCAGATTTCTGCTCTGGGTTGTATCTGATGAACAGTGGCTTCCAGATATATATACCACCAATTACACCCAGAAAAGAAGCCAGTGCAATCTGTGCCCCAGTTAGTCTGAAAAGAGGAATTTATTAAAATACAGTTCAGTACCATTATATTTTTAATGAGGGTAGGAAAGTTATCAGTAGTGTAGTTCTGTATCATCTGTATACAGTACAAATTGTCTTCAACTTATGACAAGGTTATGTTTTGAGGGATCCATTGCAAGTTGATTTGACCTAGTCTCAAATGCATATACAATGCAGTACTGTCAGAAGTCAGATATACAGTACACATTACGAAGTCACATTGATTTGAAAGTTGATAATATACATAAAATATTGCAAATAACTTTTATTCAAAATATAGAACAGTATTTAAATAATCATAGAACAGCAGTAATAACAAATGAATAAAAAAATTGCTCCAAGAACACCTCAGCTGTCTTCAGGTCAGCACTAGCAGTCTCACCACTCACCTTGACATTATGGAAGGAAAAACTGCAGAACCTAGCCATGACTATCATTAAACTGAATGTCACAATCAGGGCTTACACATTCCTTTAGCATTGCAAAAAGAAAACAGACTGTAGACTTGAATTCAAAATGAATCAAGTGCTTCTTTGGTACTATAGCAACATGTCATAGTGTGATAGTCAGTCCCCGCAGTTCGCGGGTTTGATATTTGTAGGTTCACATTCGTGGATTTTTCTGGGAAATTATTTCAAGATATCTCCTGCTCTTCCCACAGCATCAGCTGTTCCTGGTGGTTCATAAGTGATTTTTTTTTGCATGTTCTCTGTGAGAAGTACTGCCCTGTACAGTTAAATGGTGCAGTTACCCTGTATAGGTATGTACTGTTCAGCACATGGCAAACTATCATTGTCATCATCGCATTGTGAGTACAGTATAGTACACTGTACTCAGAAGGACTTGTGTATCATTCTGTACTGTCCTTTTAGGAAGTATTAATGTGATATAAAATGCATTTACAGGTGCTATAGTGGGTTTGTAGGTAAAAGGAATTGCTAAAGCATTTAAACATTTGCAGGATATTCTGGTACATAACCCCAGCGAATAGTGGGGCCTGAGTGTATATGTACTTTCACAGTAAAGAGGAACTGTAAACAGTGACATAAAACAATAAAAAGCATATTCATATATCAGTAACATAGCTGTTTATTACAGGTACATTGAACTCGGTTATCTGGCGTAATTCAGCCAAGCCCTGCACTGGATGTTGGAAAATGGCAGATATTGCATAGTACCCCCCATCGGCTCAGTATTCGGCACCAAGCCAGATATTGTTATTATTCATCTCAGCCCTCTATCCTAAAAACTTTCCTATGAGTAAAAGATGAAAATTAAGCATAAAATACAATAATGATAGAATACAATAATACTGCACCGGTTGGATACCATGTACAGTGCACCCTCATACAATGCGAGTTATGGGTGGCAGAAACCCTCGCATTCTATGATTTCGCATTGTGTGAACCAAAGAACTTATGGGAAAAATGGTATATGGTGGACAGCCCACCCATGGCTTGGTCTTTGGGTTCCCTTCCAGCCTACTCCACCCTGCTTTGCCTAATAGTACTTCTAGCTGGACCAACAAATAAAACAATGAATAAACCACCATGTACCTTTATTTAAGAAGGGAGGGGGGGGGTATCCGAGGCTTGAGGCGTCTACTCTTGATGCCCCGTTGTCACTCTTACTGTCACTGCTGAGGTCTCCTGGAAGTACCATAAAGCCTTCAAAGTCGACAGCTGAGACCATGATGAACAGGTGGGTACTGCTATGATGCTAAAACAGACTGCAGGATGCGAGGCACATGTGCTCTCGTGGCAATATGGAGGAAAAGTGTCTGTTTACCCAGTAAAGTCGGTAGATGGCATGCAAATAGCTGGCCAGCTGTCTGCCATTTTGAATATGCCTCAGTTGCCAACCACCTGCCTTCGTGTGACTGACTTGAATTGTCCAGCCCGATACTCAGAGTAATGCCGGGAAGTCCATTTTTGCCTTGGAAGGCTTTTCCGGGAATGGAAGAAGGGTGGTAACAGGAAGGAGTTCTTGGCTGCCAAGCACAGGGCTAGAAGAGAGATATACAGGGCGAAGTCTGAATCACAGAGACTTTTACTTGATAATCTAAATCATGGAGAAAGGAAAAATATGATTTTTAGGGTGGCAAATCAGGTGAAGGGGGATAATCAGGACATTGTAGGTGAGCAGAGTGTGAAGAATGATGAAGGAAGGGTAGTGGTGAACAGTGAGGATATTAAAGATGCATGGAGAGAGCATTATAGCCGGTTGTTGAATGAGGAGTTTGATTGAGATAGGGAAAGTTTGGAGCCAGCAGATCCAGTGTTTGGCCCTTGGCCTTTGATTGACGCTGCTACTGTAAGTGAGGCAATAGGCAGGATACAGGTGGGGAAGGCGGCAGGTGTGTCTGGGTTGACTGCCGAAATGTTGAAGGCCTCAGGAGATACTGGTGTGAGGTTAGTCACTGACCTGATAAA
>JAGKTI010014003.1:0-18080 GCA_018397915.1 Birgus latro
GTCTATCCTAATTTCCCATCAGCAATAAGACCTGTACCACATGGACTTGTTTTTTTTTAAATAGCAGAACAGAGGAAGGAACAACAATTGAATTAAAAAAAAATCCATACACCAGATTACTGGTGTCCTTCATTCATGAAATCTGTAACAGTTGGACTTGAACAGCTGTAGGTTGAAGTTTGGAGGGAAACAACTCTGGAGAAGCGAGTTCCAGAGAGATGCAGTTCGGGGAATAAAAGAATTCTGATAGGCGGAAGTTCTGCAATATGGCTGTGTGAGATTCCAGTCATGAGCGCTGCCAGATGCCCGTGTAGCACGAGGGAAGGCATGGAGAGGTGGCACAATGGACACAACTTAGTCTGAGCATTTGCCATAAAAATATCTGTAAAATAATGCAAGGGAGGCAACATTCCTTCTTACTCTTAGGGGAGGTAAACTGTTTGTAATAGCAGGGTTATTAATAATTCCAACAGCTTTCTTCTGAATTTTGTCTAGTTGTTTTAATGCAACCTCTCCACATCCATTTCATAAGGGTGAGCAATATTCAAGCTGCGAGCGCACGTGACTGGTAAATTAAAGCTAGCTGCTCGTCAGTGAAGAAGTTATGGACTCTGTATAATAATCCAGGTTTCTTTGAGGCTGTTGTAGCAAGTGATCTGACATGAGAAGTCCAGCTGAGGGCACTATTAAGTGAGACGCCGAGAATTTCAATACTTTTGGAGACGGGAATATTGGTAGCATTAATGGTAATATATGAATTAGGCATTATCTGTCTATTAGTAAATTGTATATACTTGGTTTTACTAGCATTAAATGAGACAAGGTTGTTTTGTCCCCATTCACTGATCATAGATAAGTCTTGATTTATGGAGATGGCTGTGCTGAGTTGAGAATTGGAGATATCAGACTTTGTAAATGGGTGTCTGAGTGTGAACGAACTGTGAAGTGTTGAGTCATCTGCATTTGAGTGGATGGGATTATGGGTGACAGATAAGAGATCATTAATATGAACCAGGAACAGGGTTGGTACCAGAACTGATCCCTGTGGCACGCCGGCGTTAATTAAGTGAAAATTGGAATATACATCATCAACTTTTATTTGCCTGTCGCTGAGATATGAGGCAAGCAGAGGAACAAAAGACGTTAGTCCATAGCAAGGGAGTTTGGACAGCAGGGAACAATGCCATACTCTGTCGAAAGCCTTAGAAATGTCAAGGGCTACCGCGTGAGTTTCTCCATATAGGTCGATTAATTGATGGATCGTATGAGTCAGGAGATTGAGTATGTCAATGGTGGATCTTTCATGTCGAAAACCATATTTTATATCTCTGATTAAGTTGTTGGATTCAAGGTGTTTAACTATGCACTTATTGATTAAAATTTCAAATACCTTACCAAGAAAAGATGTGACAGCTATTGGTCTGTAATCAGAGAGGTCAGAGGAACTTCCTATCTTTGGAATTTGGTGGATATTGGCTTCTTTCCATGAATTAGGGAATGAAGAAGTATGTATGCATAGTCTGAATAATTTAGCAAGACAGGTGCGAGTTATTGTGAACACTTTCAAAACAATTGGAGGAATTCCATCTTGGCCTGGAGCTTTGTTGGCAGGTACATTGTCTAGGATGGACTTTACGTATCTTGTCTGTTTTTTAAGTTGAAAAATTTCGGGAAAGTCAAGTTCTAGTACTGGGATGTTCTGACTGACTTCCTCTATGGTAGAATTTCTGGCAAATGTACTGGCAAAGATATTTGCTTTCCTATGTGGGTCATTTGTAATGTTGCTATCTGAAGACTTTAGTGCGGGAATGGATGATGACTTGTTAAAGTTATTACTGAAAGAATTATGAGTTGACCAGAATATTCTATTGTCATTAGGGTTGTTAAGTAGTTTTGATGCTTGGTTATGAAGAAAGTTTGATTTTGCGAGATTTATTACAGCTTTTACATGGTTTCTAGCAAATTTTAATTGACAGTGTGATTCAGATGTTTTTGACTTTAAGTGTTATATGCCAATGACTTTTGGGCTGTTGCTTTTGCACAGTTGTTATCAAACCATTTTGGGAGAGTTCAGTCTTTTAGTGAACTGTTGACTTGGTATGAACAAATCCATCCCAGCTAGTATAGTCACTAATATGGGACTGGGTAGAACTGGCATCACTAGAGAAGAAAGACTGCCATGGAATGTCAGCTAAATCCATTCCAGTTTGACCTATCAAAGTGCCAACGGGTCACCCTGACAGGTTCAGAACGGGGAGGTTTGGGGGGGCTAACTAATGAGGCTTTAATGAGATTGTGGTCAGAGGATCCAAGTGGTGACAGTACCTCTATCCTGTATTGATCTGGATTATTTGTCAGGAATAGATCCACGAGATGGGCATTGTGGTCAGGATTATCTGGTATTCTGGTTGGTTGCTTTACCAGCTGCATGAGATTAAACGATTCTGCAAACAGCTCGCACTCTAGACCAGCATTGTCAGTCCTGGCAGAATGCAATAACCATTCGACATTATGTGCATTAAAATAATCCAAAATGGTAATTTCGGTACTAAGTGCAAGGTTGAGGTTACTCAACTGTGTGGATATTGAGTCAAATACACTTGGTTCTGAAGAGGCATTGAGGGAGCGACAGACTACACAGATATATTTGATAATATTTAGATAATCTAGTTTGTACAATGAGTTGTCAAAATTGGATGAAATGAAGTTTATGATAGTATCAACTCCATCTGATAGTCTTGATTATGTAGCAACGCACTCAGAGGAAAATGTTGCAGTAGACTGAAGAATCTGTCCCAACGTGTTAAAAGCAATGAGCCTCAGCCATTCTTTCAGGAGGAACTTAATGTTTTAGTAAGGGACCTTGGTTTCCCCAAAGACGCTTCAGAGCTCCTGGGGTCCCGATTAAAAGATAAAAACTTATTACCTTCAGACACAACTTTCTTGTGCTACTGAAATAGAGAAATAGAGTTTGCACAATAATTCAAGGAAGATGGATCCTTGGTATATTGCAGTGATGTTAGTAGCCTAGTGCAGAAACAAGGCAGAGATTATAATGGAGAAGAATGGAGACTACTTATAGATTCATCTGAAAGAAGCCTGAAAGGGTACTTCTTCATAATGGTAATAAATATGAATCAATACCAGTCGCTCACAAACCATTTCCCTGCTCCTCAGTAGTTATATGATATAATAATAATAATAATAATAATAATAACAATAATAATAATAATAATAATAATAATAATAATAATAATAATATGTGTGAGCTTATTCAAATATTTGTAAAATATCTTTAAAGTACACATATACATAATGAATGGCTCATCATTAATATTTTTTGTTAACGAGGGCGAATCACTTACGTATTAAACTTCTCCGGATAGAAATGGAGGTGTGAAGGCATAACCAGACCATCTCCTGGTGTCCAGTATGCGATAGGCTGTCTTTTGGCATCGTTGGGACTGAAGGGTTGCTCCGAGTATAGGCTGCCTCTGAAACTGATATCCTGATGTTAATGAGCCAGTGTGATTCTATATGGGTTCTGTGTAGCCCTAAACGTTAGAGAAAATAAAGATTACAAGCTATAACCTGGGTTTCTCTCTCACATCCAAGGTTTGCCAGAGTTTATGATCTTAGCAGTGGCTAAGTTCTGTTTCAGCTTCGATGTAAAACAAGCATAGCAGCATTTTTTTTTCTTTTTTTTTTCTCAGTACAAGGGAACATTTCAGTGTTCATGTAAAAGACGTACAGCAGAAATTTTTGCCGTGGAAGGGAACGTTTCAGTGTTCGTGCAAAAGACGTACAACTGTTATATTTTTTGTGTGATACCAAGTAACGTTTCAGTGTTGCTGCAAAAGACATACTGTAGCCTTTCTCGCAACATCAAGTAACACTTCAGTTTTGATGTAAAACGGGTATGGAAATCATTTTTAAACACCAGGTAGTGTTTTGGTCTCGACACAAAACAAATACAGCAATCATATTTGTGACAAGATAATGTTCAAATGTCGATGTAAGATAACATAAGCACCGGCACAGGAAAAAGAATTCAAACACTTTTGGTTATGGAATGGATTGCTGTTAATTTTTGTTTTCAGTCCTTTAACCAGCATGGAATAGTGGGAAGGTGCCTTTGTTTCCATAAAGATTTCTCTCTTGTCTCTGTCCACTCAGAAATACAATGGGTCCTTGGATATAGTATTCATTGTTGGAGGTTGTACTGTTCGAGAAGATTGGGGAAAGGCAAAAATTAATTGCTTCTCTCGCGACCCTTGTGTATGCAATAAACAATAATCTAAGTATTCCTCCTGTCTATATGATTCGACATTAGGCATTTTAACTTTAAATTCTAATCCCTCCAGATGCCAGACATTAGTTTTCGATTTAACACTATCAACCGAGATAGATACTGATCATCTTACACATAAAACCCTCAGTATTCAAATGAGACAAGTAGGTGGAGATGAATATTTTGACAATTCGTTATTTTTTTTTATTTATCTATGTTTTGGATTTCACTAATTCAATCTTCTTACATGAAAAAAGAAAATCAACTCATGAAAGCTTATATCTGTGTCGCCCTGTCAGTGAAGGATTATTATATTTTTAGTGGCGTCCTGCTAATAGCCCCCGATTCTTCTCTGTTATGGAAGGTCCCCCACACCGTTTCCTTGGCGATTTATTTTTCTTATTACACCTGTCCTCTTCTGTGTTGTATGAATTCTTTTATTATCACCTCACTTTACATGCATAACGAGCAACAGGATATTAGCCAGCCATATGTTAAAATGAATCGCTAAGGAAGAGGTGCTAGGAAGCCTCCTTAACCAACGAGAATACGGGCCTTGGTCTGCCACCACACATTATATAAATGTACCACTCGATTCAGGTGTCCATCCATCGTTTATAGGTAGGTAGGTACGATGATCTAGGCCAAGGGTAACACCTGAGGGAGAGAACTGTGGTAACCTGGATGATGACGTGGCCTTGTATCCCAAAACAGTGGCTGAATATCACATCACAGGCTCAAAGGCACATATTTGGAGACTGGGTAGCGCACCTAATCCTTCCGTGGTATTGGTTTCCGTCTTGTCTTTACTATCACTCATCGGCCTTTACCTGGTTGTGTTCCTCTGCTTACATGGTAGGTGTATAATACAGGCTCAGCCAACTGGTTTTGAAGATTCTAATTCACCCCCTCTCCTCCCAGTATCCCTATGTACTCGTTTATAAAACCAACACAGCCACCAGTGTTATGACACTTTATGATGAAGTACCTTTAGATGTGAAGTTATACATTCTCTTTCTAACGCTACTGTGTAAATGATGCTGTGCATTTAGTTTTGAAGCTGTACGTTCTCCTTCTAATGCCGCAGTGTAAGTGGTGAGGTACTTTTAGTTTTGAACCTGTAAATTCTCTTTCTAACGCCACTGTGTAAGTAGTGCAGTGCATTTAGTTTTGGAGCTGCACGTTCTCTTCTTAATGCCACAGTGTAAATGGTGCGGTGCATTTATTTTTCAAACTGTAAATTCTCTTCCTAACGCCATAGCGTAAATGCAACACAAACCCAAGTCTCGGTGTTCGAAGGAGAATCAGCAGGAGAGAGTTGGTCATGGATAGAGTCTTATGGAGACGATGGAGGCGGCTGTACGGAAGGCGTGTGAGGACGAGGAGTCTTGTTGGCCACACCAGTAGGCGATTTTTATACGACAGCTCGGTGATGTTTGCTAGGAAGGCTGGGTCATCGCTCATCACTACCACCGTCACAGACACGGAGGTTTGCAGCAGCTGGTGATGAAGCAAAAGAAGCTGATTTAAGATACCTGTCAGTCACCCAAAGATCATTGAAGACGGGATATAATTTCCGTTGTACCAGTCTTCCCATAAAATCAGTGTACATGAGTCGAAATCAAATTCGAATTCCAAATTCAAGGCTTCTGCTAAAACATGGAGAAGGTGAGACACACTCAGCCCAAAAGTTTCATCATCAGACTTTGAGGTGCTGTTTGAGTCCATCTTGTATGCCGTCTCATAAAATAATATGTATTTTTTACTTGTATTAAATGTTACTACATTGCTCACCTCAACGTGATGGTGAAAACTGTGATCTAATTGTGTGCAAGTGATCTACCCGCCTCAGCAGTAATGTGACAGTGATCTATTCGCCTCAGTAGTAATTTCTCAATGAACTACCCGCATCAGTAATGTAACAGTGACCTACCTGCTTCACAGTAATGACATAATGACCTACCCGCCTCACAGTAATGTGACAGTGACCTACCTACCTCAGCAGCAAAGTAACAGTGACTTACCCACCTCAGCAGTAATGTAACAGTGACGCCTCAGCAGTAACGTGACAGTGACATACCTGGCGAGCCTTGCTGACCACCCTGGAGAGCTGTGCCTGGGTCACGTTAGCGTTCTGGCCGTCCACATCCACACCCAACACACCCACACCCAACTTCTCTCCAACACCACCAACATCACGAAACTGTTAAAACAATTCTAGAGATTCGTGCACTAAGTAAACAACAGAAAAACAATCATACAACTATCTACATAAAAACTCGTTAACTCGATGTTTGTATTAACGCCTCCCAAATTGATGACCCGATTCCCAGTGTCATGGCTCTAAATTATCATAATACAATGCATAAATAGCACAGTAGCATAGTAATCTAGAGAGTGAGTGAGATAGGGAAGTGAAAAGGAAATGACGCTTGCATTTTCTCTGAGGCCTGCCAGATTGCAAGGTGTCACCTGTCCAGCTCACAGTAAGAAGTAACATAGCTTGCACTTTTGTACCGTGGGGAGATGACTAAGGAAAACATACACACATACAGTGTTCTAGAAATGTTCCTGGACATGCCTAGTCCACGTGACAAGGCTTCCCTACACCACAAGGAGGGGACCTACATCAGAATTAAGAGAGAGAGCAGGGAGAGAGGAAGAAAGGAGAGTGAGGAGCACGGTGGGAGACAAGGGGCAGGCTCACGAGAGTTAGCTAGCATTAGACACTCTCACATATTACACTCGTGTGTGATAGAATCAGAGTTAATCTTGGGAATAAAACTACAATCAACCCAAAACTCATCTTTAACTTCTCCCATCGTTGACAACAAGTGAACTGAGGTTATCTTTACAACATATTCTTTCAGTGGGTTAGAGCGCTCCGCTCTGGCCGTAGGGTCGGAGGATCGAATCCACCCAAGGGTCATTGGTAGACATCAGGAAGGGCATCCGGTCATAAAATGCTACACGCTCCAATCCAAAAAGGCCGACGCATGCAAGCATGTTGCAGCCTTCAAAAACGAAACGAAACTATAGAACTACAACCACCTTGGCTACGACTACATTTGGTGGCAGCGGTAACTACGAACCTACTACATTACTTACATTGGTAGCAATGGTAAACTACGACAAACCACGTTACAACATTTCGTGACATCTCTACAGGCTACAAGTTCACAACAAGCATCTCAAGAAACTCCAGTTCTACGATCAAGTAACCACAACCGAGTATGCAGTAAGAAGAACAAGTCTACTAGCAACTCTATCAGCAACAAGTCTACAAGTCTACAAGCAACTCATAACTTTCGCCTCACAACCCCACACACCCTCTCTGCAACCACTCTCCGTTTTCGTTGTGCAAGCGCTGACACACAGGTCAAGAGTTCAGCTGAATCCAGCAACAACACTCGGCCTGCCACCTGACTCACCACTGTTCCTCACCACTGTTACTCAGTACTAATATTCATTTACCTCCTACAGTGAATGAGGGGATAAGTCGACATTGTTCGGTGAGGTGAGGTTCGAGAATTCCTTCAATCAACCCTGATCTGAGAATTCCTTCAATCAACCCTGATCGATCAACAAGGTGAGTGACTTCTTCCGTCAACCCAGACCTGAGTCACCGAGTACCATCATCTATTTCTCAAGTGGGTGATCATACGTTTACTCATTTCATCCCAGAGCTTAGGATTAGGTACAAAACCTCCATCATTTATTTAGATATACACATATTCAGTATTACCATTGCTTCTTTATTAATATTCATTTCTTCACCTATACAGTTGACACATACATAAATCAATTATTTCATAACATCATCCTTTACGAAAATGAGTTTCCTTTTCCTGACTAATTTGACAGGCATATTCTCATCCCCACCAAATTTTGTGCCAGACGAAACACATACTTTACAAATAATCACGAATGCCAATTCACAACTAGCTGCGAATACCGATGCACGACACACACCACAAAGCCAGCTGAAGACAGGGCGTGTGTGCTGGGCATTCCCCAGGCCCTGTCTTCCCCCTTTCTATTATTTTAATCAGCCAACACCCCACTGACCGGGCTAATGTATGGCCCGGTCTTCACTATAGGTGGTGGAAATCTTTAAACTAACTAACTAACCGATGCACGGGTAGAACAATCAGGAGCGCATCAAGTATACGAAAGACTCTCACCCAATTCCGCACAAGGTAGGGATGACGAAATAGATAATGATGATGATGATGAATTTGATGATGATAATCATGGTGAACAGTAATGGAAACCTCCTTCTGATGTGAACAGTGATGACTATAGAACTTTCCTCCATACGTACGAAAACTTAACAAGAAGAGTTCACAGGTCAGGTACGACTTATTCAACTGTTCCTTCACATAACGATAAGGGATCACAGGTGAACTTAACCAAACAACCAGCCAACATGGCAAACAACGCCGCGAGCACACATCCACCATCCACCCCTCATGTATACGTTTACCATGAAGACACAACTACCCAAAAATTTTCAGGCACAGAGAAAGACCGCAACTACATAATGTCTCTTTTAAACGAGTGCTAACAAATCTTTGTTAAGAGACATGTATAGAGTGATAAAATCGCCACACTTTCATCTAGGATTAACCATGAGAGGTGTCCGGCATCCGACTTACTTAAGTCGGATAAGCTCCTAAGAGCTAACACATATGACGAGTACAAACAGAATTTCTGTAGAAATTCTCTGGGGGTAAAATTTTTTTGCCAGGTATACCTCCAGAATTACATAAGATTGTAGATCTTATGAGAGAACATACAACTAATTCTGCGATAGGTGAAATAACAGCAGATGTTTCTACAATTAAAAGAACATTGTTAACCACTATAGAGAAATCCAACTGGGTAACAAAAGATGGCAAAATGATGCCATTGCATGTCGCAGACATCCTTAGCTATGTAGCTGCACTGTGTAAATTACCAGATAGGACATTAAAAATTGCGAAGACGATCGCTTACACCCCAGGAATGTGCAATGTGCTTGCTAGATTTCATGAACGAGGTAGAGATGAATTGTAGCAAGGCAGGGGTGACTGAAGCACAGTCAAGCATGAGCAGAATGAGGATTGCAGAAACAGTGTCAGTAGTGAAAACGACTACACCAAACAAAGAAAATAATCGGTTGCGACCCGAAAACAAACAAAACAAACCAACCGCGAAGCATCGCTCACAGACACCAGGCTACAGGCAGTCCCGAAAGTTTGCTCGCAGTCTTAGCAGAAACCGTGTCACAGACAAACCAGAGTATGGGAAGTCATCTCGAAGATCACTGTCGAGAGATAGGTCGACTCTATGTTATTACTGTGCAAATCCTGGACACTCAGAAAGTGAGTGTTCTATCAAATCTACGGAGGATAACCAAAATACCCAAGGTCTAGACCCATACTGTCACCACCACAAGGCGCAGGGTCACTGGACATCC
Organism: Birgus latro; assembly: GCA_018397915.1. Taxonomy (NCBI): domain Eukaryota; kingdom Metazoa; phylum Arthropoda; class Malacostraca; order Decapoda; family Coenobitidae; genus Birgus; species Birgus latro. Next base: position 9,753 of record JAGKTI010014003.1, read on the forward strand.
AGTTGTAAAACGGTGAAGAAATTGGTCGCTATTTTTAAGTCGGGGGAAGGACAAGCCACGACAAAAAACGACCAATCATAAATACAGACAAGTCTAAGTCACATGGGAGGCGTGCAATTCAGATAGGAAGCGTGTTAGGAAATGAATGTATTTTAATGCCAACTGTATGTGAAAACAAACACATTTGCTTAGTCTTGGATACAGGCTCTCCAGTGAATTTAATAACACAAGAAGAATTAGATAGAATTTTTAGAAATAAGAAGAAAGTAACCTTCCTAGAAGAATCTGATTTAGATTTATATGCGGTAAATGGTAAAGAAATTGCTGTCAAAGGCATGATACGATTGTCATTCGGTTTAACAACATAACAAGAGAATTCTCTGCTATTTTCTATATAGTAGAAAATTTAGCGATAAAAGCCAGCATGTTGTTAGGCTTACAAACAATGAGACGGGAGAAAATTTTACTCCAGCAAATGAATGGGATAGAGTTTGACAGTGAATTCATAGAAGAATTATCCACAGATTTCTTACCTATCAATAGTAGAGAGCCGAAAAGAATTGGAAGTATTAAACACCTAAACAGAAACAAACAAAAAGATGATGGTAAAGATGCCTTCACAATGCCCACATCCTCCCAGACTAGAGAAAGGGATAACGATCATAATTCATCAGTCTTTCCCGCCCATCTTACCCACAACGTAGTTATTCCACCTAATTCTTATATGCCTATAACTATTAAAAGTCAGTTAAAGAAGAGTAATGTTCTCGTCTTAGTGGAATCATGTAGGGTGAAAGGAGTGTCAGTAGAAAACGCATTATGTCCAGTGGATAACGATGGGCAGACTCAAGTGTTCCTAATTAATCACATGAATGGAGAAGTACGGATGAAAAAGTGGACTTGACTAGCATAGAGAAATGCCCGGGTCCAGTAATGGATATTTGTATCCGAAACTACAAGCGAGATAAAGTCTACGGACAGAGAAAGAATAAAACAAAATCTAGTTCACTCAGGAGAATTTCGTGAAGAACACGGTCTCTGGAAAAACATCGTAACACAGTACCATTACCAGGAGAACAATTAGGGTGCACAAACCTGATTAATCACAAAATTAACGTGCCTCCAAACACACAACCAATTTTTGTACCGGCCTGTAGAGTTCCACATTCGCTGCGTACCCTTATAAATCAATATGTTGACGAAATGCTAAAACTGGGTATTATTGAGCCCTCAGTCTCTTCTTGGAATGCATCTCTATTTTTCGTGCCCAAACGAAATGGAGAAATGCGTGCGGTGGTTGATTACCGTAAATTAAATACCCATACGATACCTGACCGATTTCCAATGCCATTGTTATCTGATGTATTACATAATATAGGATCAGAAAATAATGTCTTTTCCACAATCGGTTTGCTTAATGGCTACTACCAGATCTCTCTGTACGAGGAGTCACGTAAATACACTGCCTTCTCCACAAATACAGGACATTACCAATACAAGCGAATGCCAATGGGACTGATGACAGCACCAGGTACTTTCCAGTGACTGATGAATTACGTGTTGTCTGGAAAGCTAGGGAAAGGAATATTTGTCTATATGGTTACGAAATTCACCTATTCACAGATCATAAACCGCTCGTGGGTAGGTTCCAAGAAAAACTCCTCTCTGGGAGAAGAGCAAGATGGCAATGCACCATTGACAACTACACTGTACATATTCACTACATACAGGGCAAAATAAACTCAGTTGCCGATGCGTTATCTAGAAACCCAACGGCTATCCATGTTGCGGCATTAGACCTCAAGGGAGACATCCCAAACAATGACAAAATTGCAAAAGAACAAAGACTTGATCCCACATGATCTAAAGTCATATATAAACTTGAAAGTGGCGATGACATACAATTACTCAAACTACATACACCACTATAGTCAATAATGCCTTATACAGGATCAACCCAGGACAGCCGAAACACAGTAGAAATAACAAACAATAAGTAGTACCCAAGGAAATGATTCCTCAAGTATTAACAACAGTACTGGTAAGGATAGGACTGTTAAACAAGCCAGGAGTAGTGCATTTCCTGCCACCACGTCCGCATAAATTAACGAGTGCAAAAGTAAAAGTAACGAGGTAAAAGTTAAGAAAATGAAGAGTGTGGGTAGGGACGGAAGAAGGTAAGTGTGATGAGAATAGGTGAGGTTGAAAAGGAGCAGGTGAATTCAATAGGGAGAGTTTCTCAACTCTGGCAACTCAACGAAGTATTCTAAACTATACGCTTGTCATCTCTAGTGCTTTATTCTGTTTGGGAAGATTTTCAAGCTCGAAAGGTTAGATCCAGTTTTATATTTCCTCCTCACCAACAAGAAGTAAAATACTAAAATTCGTCGCCCGTCAGAAGAGAGTAACCTTAACACTCAGCCCACGGTAAGGTTTTGTAGAGGTTCGTACAATCGTTGCTCTCCTCACTATGGTGTGGAAATCTCATGATACATTAGAAGTGTAAAGAAAGATGAACAGAAGGAGGAACTGGAAAGAAGACAAAAAACATATCGAAGAGGTTCAAATCATCAACCATAAGAAGAAAGTTATCCGGTTTGTTGTTATCTCGTGCAAGTCATGACCCACAAGTGCATATATTTGTTAAGAAGGGAAAGACTGGCAAGAGAGCAGAAGAAGGAACATTGGTATATTAGATGATTAACTGGACTGGATTTTCGGGGATGGAGAAAAACGAACGGATATGTAAGAGAGATGGAACCAAGATCCTGACCAGGACGAAAATTATACTGTACGAGACAGGGTTTAGGAGCTGTCCCAACGTCATTAACACCACTACGATAAGGGCTTAAACCCTCGTAGGTGAACTCGAGGAAGAAAGTCCCTGTTACCGTGTGAAGTAGGCCTGGTTTCTGTATGCCTTTATGAGGAAGTATGTGGTGACGCTTAGCGGAGAGAGGTGCTACCGTAGGGTCAACTGTCACTCAGGTTTTTTATGATCAGGCTTGCGGCGGCGCCTCTAATAATAAGAAGTACTGTGTGCGACTGGCTGAAATGCTAATCAGGGGTCCTTATCTAAAAGCATGTAAAATCGTTTGGCGTTATCCAAGCAAAGCAGATAACTGGCCTGCCGATGTTTAACCACTTCAATCCCAGCTCGAAACCCTCCATTTCAAGTCTCTGGTATAGCAAATGAAATCATGTAGAGAGTGAGGGGATAAAGGTAAAAATGCGTCATCAGATTGAAGGGATTGCGGGTTAAGCGTGAGGTGAAAGGGTTGAGAATAAAGTACTGAGGAGATAGCAAAGGTCAAGAATGAATAAATAAGGAAGGATGGAGGAGATGGGTGAGGGATGCAGAGAAACAAGAGGCGCATGAAAATGAGCGAAGGGTGGAGGAGGGAGATGAGAATAATGGATAACGTAAGGGTGAAGATGAAGTTGATGGAGACTGAGAGTACGATTTCGAGAAGCAATATAATCAAGGCTGGAGTTCCAGTTACAGCTTGGATGAAATGTAGAAATAAAGTAGCGCTTAAAGGCGAGGACCATATGAAAAATGGAAGTGGGAGAAGGAAGGAGAGACAGTGCATGGATAGAGGGATTGGGAGAGGGAAGAAGCGTGGAAGGAAAGGCCTGTAAAACGAGAAGGGAGGGAGGGAGGGAGGGAGGGAGGGCCTGAGAGAAGAGGATGGAGAATGAGAGGGACAGTGAAAGAGAGGAATGATAGAACAAGTGTGGAGGGGCAGCAGGTAAAGGTAGAGAGGGAGGGAAGGAGGGAGAGTTTAAGTGTGGAGGGAGGGGAGGGGCTCCATAAGATTTTTTTTTTTTTTGAGGATATTTGGCTATCGGACACCGACAGAGTATATAAAACCATCAAGCCAGAAAAGTTACCCTTGTTTAGCGATTTACAAACAAACTAAGTACCCAAGTATATAAACTCCAAACAACCCTAATGGTGAATGGAGAGAGAGAGCAGTAAATGTGGAGGAAGAGACAGAAAAGTGTGAGGGAGGGAAAGAGTCTGTCATTTTTCACGATGCTCAACTAAGCTAGAAGAAGGTTCATTGTCTCAAGATCACACTTTAAAAATTATTTTATCAGTTTACTAGTATCCACTTGCAATGCCTGTGTATGAAGCACAGCTTTCTCATAATCCGCCATCGTCCTTGTTATTACTTTCTTTTTGTTTCATTTGCATTCTGAGTTCACTCACTCGATGCAGTGCTGCTCTCGGGCAACTGACGGAGATCAGCAGTTCCTTCTTTCTGTCCCCTCTTCCTCTTCTGTCTTTCTTTCCTCCAGTCTTTCCTCTTTCTTCTGTCAACGGGTGACTTTACACTGAGTGACAAGCCAAATGGTTTCCTATACACCAGGAAACCATTTACTATGCTGGGTGGTAACCATATAACCTTACTGAGACACCTGCTGGTTTAGTGGGTGTAGGTTTATGTTCAAGGGATGGTTTTGGTTTACTGATCACGAAATGCTACTCAGGGATGTGTGAGGCTAGTCACTCTAGTCTTAAATGTCAGGACCAACTTGCGTAGCCCTGAGCTCCTACGCTCTTCATGGGGCAACACAGGATCAGATGATGATGATGATGATGATGATGATGATGATGTATTCTGAGTTCCAGTACCTTCTTCAGTGATGATGCTCTAAATAAACCACTTTAACATTTCTTTTTCAGCATTTTTCATTTTCTCCTCACTCAGAGTTATTTTCGAAGATTCCCACAATTTCTGAAAAATAATACAGTGTCTTGGATCGTGTCTTCGATACTCCCAGAGACTTTTTTTTTCTCTCTCTCTCCATGGTATGGTTTCACGAAAACTAAAATGAGTCAGATTTGTACAAGCGAAATAGTTTCCACTGTCCGTACTAACAAGTATACGCAATGATTGCAAAAATCAGATAAAAGGAATATGTAGGAAAGGGAGTATAGAGTTGGGATGGGGAGACCATTCTGGAACAGCCGTCAAAGTGGTAGCGTCCTCCACGCCACCGTTATAGCAAACACTTGCTATCGGATGGCTTCGTGTCGCTTCTAAAATGGCGGGAACCCGGAACCAGTCTCATCCTTTCCATTGTGATGAACAGACGTCTGCCACATGCGTGCGAGAGGATAGGGCGGGGTGGAGGTGGGAAACCCCCTACCTGAAGAACAAAAGGTAGATCTTCGACGCCTTCGGCGGGAGGAAGCGTGTCCCCCGTCGTGGACTCTCGACAGAAAAGACGCCCTGTGAGGATTCGCATCACCGTCATGAGATCCTGAGTGGAATCCCACACCGACAGGAGGCCGACGCCCCTAGACATTCGACTGCAGAAGCGTGAGCGCCCTGTGTGGAATCCCGCACCAGCAGGAGGCCGGTGCCCCTCGATACTCAACTGCAGAAGCGTGAGCGTCCTGTGTGGAATCCCGCACCGACAGGAGGCCGGCGCCCCTAGACATTCGACAGCAGAAGCACGAGCTACCTGTGAGGAATCCCGCACCAGCAGGAGTCACGCGTCCGGACGCAGGTGTAAGTTATCCTCCGTTTTCTATCACCTCTTACCTTATGCCACCACGTCCGAAAACGATCTGTGCCAAAAAAAAAAAAAAAAAAAAGCCTAACCCTCGTCCCGTCCTTCTTCCCCTTCTCTCTCTCCTTTCGTCTACAAAACAGGCATGAACCTGCAACCCTTCCTTCCATTCACACAATCATTCAAACCGGTTCTCCACACATACACACACATACGTCCTCTACTTCCGTAAACAAACACACACACTAACCCCTTGCACCTGTCCACTTCTACTCTCGGCCTATGCCACCACGGCCGAAAACGATCTTGCACCTGTTCTTTACCTCGAACCTTCACCCTTCCTCCTCTCGTAAACAATCATTGACCCCTGCACCTGTTCTTCGTCCTTCCACTTCCGCCAAAACCAGTTCCATCCTCCACTTCCGTCAACAAACACACACACTGACCCCTGCACCTGTCCACTTCTACTCTCAGCCTATGCCACCACGTCGGAAAACGCTCTTGCACCTGTTCTTTACCTCGAACGTTCACCCTTCTCCCTTCTGTATACAAACATTGACCCTTGCACCTGTCCACTTCTACTCTCAGTCTATGCCACCACGTCCGAAAACGCACTTACACCTGTTCTTCCTTCTGAACCTTCACCCTTCCTCCTTCCGTATACAAACATTGACCAATGCACATGTTCTTCGCCCTTCCACTTCCGCTCAAACCAGTTCCTACCCGTCCTTCCTCTCAACCCAACTCGTCCTTGTACCTGTTCTCTCCTCCGGTCATTCACCTCTGCACCTGTACTTCCGCTTCCGTTCAAAACAATACCCCGCTCCCCCTTTCCTGGCTCCCAACCCCCCTTTTGCACTCGTTTATTTATGCGGACGTGGTGGCAGGAAATGCACTACTGCCAGGCTATCATACTATTGGCCAACGTTACAAAAAGGTATACATTGTCATATTGACAGATGTGAGTCATGCGCAAAGTACAAAGGTTACACATTATCGCCAGCACCCATAGGTAATTACCCTGTACCACAACAACCATGGGACGTAGTCGCGAGTGATTTTCTCGAGTTACCATTATCATACCAAAACAATAAATATTTATTCGTTGCAACAGATCATTTCTCACGATATGTAATTTTAGCCCCAATTAAGGATAAGACAGCAGAAACAGTGGCAAATGCAATCATAGACAACATTGCTTGTCGTTTTACTACCCCAAGGGTATTAATAAGCGATAATGGAGGTGAATTTAACTCTGAAATCTTGCACGAAATATACAAACAATACAATATAAATAAGGTAAATGTTTTAGCCTATCACCCAGCATCCAATGGTTTAGTAGAGAGACATAACAAAAAAGTATTAGATGTGCTACGACACATTCTCAGTGAAAATTATGCAAGCTGGGATGATTGGGTTCCCAGAGCAGACGGATCAATTAATGGATCTATAAATAAGTCTACTGAAGACACACCTCATTTCATTATCTATGTGTCAGATAAAAAATTACCCTACGAAATACTCGAGGGTGAAAATCTGCCTATATATAGCTATGACGATTATCCTAAACTCCGTTTGTGTGAATTCCAGGAGATACACAAGAGAGTAAAGAAACAATTATCAATGTCCAAGGAAGAAATGACGGAGTCATTCAATAAAAAGCAAAAGAATTAACTATCAACGTAGGAGACATTGTCTATGGAATCTTCATACTAGAGACAATAAGATATCACCAAAATTTGCAGGCCCATATACAGTAATTAAGAAGACAGTGAACAAGGTAGTAATTAGGTCACTGTCGAGTGGTGAGGAAAAACAAGTTCATGTTGATCATTTAAAAGGGGTCCCAAGGGAATTAGCCAGCAATTATACAACCTCGGACACCGCCCAGAACCCAAACAATAATTATGAAACCAATCACGAAGACAGCAATACCTACAAAAATAAATTAAGATCGTATAACAAACAAACAACCATAGGCGCATCAGTGGCTACATCTGCTACAATACAGGATTTACATGATCTGGGTGTCGAGTTGGACTCCTTCTATAGGTAGAACAACGAACGAATTATTGTTCTCCATGAACCAACGGTAATGCACATCGTCACTGCCAACAACCACACCATGAATGGATTATTAACCCGTTGAGAGCAATAGGCCTCATTTGCGACTTATCAAAGTCGAAAGTGATAGGCCTCAAATGAGCGCGATTTTCAAAGGTGTACCAAAACAGCATCACGAGGAGTAGGTGGCTGAAATTTGTATGGGAAATAGGGGTAGGTGGCAACTCTCGATACCACCCACGCAATGCCCCATATACGTTCATGATACGCGCGCGCGCGCGCGCGGACACCATGAAGCACGCGCGAACGTAAATTTTCCTCCCATGATGCCGCCAACCCCACACCAGGGCACCAGGCGGTAGGGGATCTGCACACACATACACACACACACACACACGAGAGAGAGAGAGAGAGAGAGAAGGAGAGAGAGAAAGAGGATCTGCACACACACACACACACACACACACACACACACACACGAGAGAGAGAGAGAGAAAGAGAGAGAGTTACAAGTAAATTGTATAATAAATGTATGCTTTTTCGGCAGTGAGTAAAGTAATTTATCGTAGTTTGAGAGAGAGAGAGAGAATAAATACAGCAAGTGGAACAAACAGCGTCCCTTCCCTTCGAATGACACGATAAGGGATAATATCGGTCCATCTTCTTTCTCTAGTTCTCCAAGCCCTCCCTCCTCTCTTGGAGAGAGAGAGAGAGAGAGAGAGAGAGAGAGAGAGAGAT
>JAGKTI010014004.1:11535-22254 GCA_018397915.1 Birgus latro
GCGTGATTAAACCAAGGCTTTCTTGCATTAGTCAGAGGATATGAGAAAGGAATGTATGCTTCCATGCCTGAGAGAATAACCTCCGTAACGCGCAAGGCACACTCAGATGGCTCTCGGCCATGGAAGCAATAATCATTCCATGGAAAATCAAAGAAGTACTGCCTGAGGGCCTCCCAATCTGCAGCTCCAAAGTGCCACAGGCGGCGTTTCTTTGCAGGGTCCACAGGCCGTACTGGAGCGATTGGACATGTTAAGGTAATAAGATTATGATCGGAGGAGCCCAACGGAGAGAAAAGATGAACAGTGTAAGCAGAAGGATTAGTTGTTAGGAAAAGGTCAAGTATGTTGGAACTCTCTCCAAGGCGGTCAGGGATACGGGTAGGGTGCTGTACAAGCTGCTCTAGGTCATTAAGGATAGAAAAGATGTAGGCTTGTTCACCAGGTTGATCAGTGGAAGGAGAGGAGAGCCAAAGGTGGTGGTGAACATTGAAATCTCCTAGAATGGAGATTTCAGAGAAAGGAGAAATGGACAGAATGTGCTCCATCGTAGAAGTAAGATAGTCAAAGAATTTTTGATAGTCAGTAGAATTAGGAGATAAGTAAACAGCACAGATATATTTAGTCAGAGAATGACAGGAAAGCCGAAGCCAGAGAGCAGAGAATTCAGAAGAATCAAGTTCAGGAACAGGAGAGCAAGATAGATCGTTGCGTACATATACGCAACAGCCACCTTTGGCTTTGAAACGAGAATAGAAAAAGTAGGAGGATACAGAAAAGGGCTTGCTGTCAGTTGCCTCAGACAGCTGAGTCTCAGTGAGAAAGAGAAGGTGAGGTTTAGAGGAGAAGAGGTGGTGTTCGACAGCGTGAAAGTTAGAGGAAAGGCCGTGAATGTTACAGAAATGAAGGAGTGAGTCAGACAGTGGTTCCAGGCAGCTCTTTGAGCCGTCGCCAGGAGAGAGGGGCGAATGGTGGGGGCCGTTATGGTCCCCCCCCCCTGGGGACTCCGAGGCAAGATTTTTGTGCCCCATTTTGCTAAATTTTGAAAAAGAAGTGTAGTGTGTAGCGTGTATGTAGTTTGGTGTTGAAAGTTAGAGAAACTTGTATTGGAGAGCATGCTGGTCTACTCTCTGTGTAACTGAGACACTGAAAAAGTTCAGCAAAGGAGGATGGTCAGGAACAAGTCCTGAGGGCTGATGAAACGGGAGCTCCAGCTCTCCCTGTCATCAGCTTTCCATCCTCCTTGGGAGTACTGCCCTGCTTGACTGGTGCTACAGTCTCCTCACACTAGAGGAGATGTCTTAATGATCTCATAAGGTTCAGTTTCCCAAACAGAAGCATAAGTATTTGGAATGACAGATGAAGAGGTGGTGCAGGCGAAAAATATTAATGTGTTTAAAACTAGATTAGATAAATGTAGATATGGAGACAGGACAATATGAGCTTAGCTCAATTCCTGTATACTACAAATAGGTAAATACACACACACACGTCGCCCAATCTGGCAAGAACGTGTGCATCTGGCAACACTGTAAAGACCAGTGGCAGTGAGGGGCAAAAACACAACACGCATGTAAAGAAATGCAGCCACATAGAAAGTGGATAATAAACATACCCATTTTGATCTCGCGTAATTAAGCAATATTCGTGTAACTGCAAATTCTATCTATCTATCTATCTACTGCCAGATGCCATAATCCCGTAAGGGGTGGCCATTTGACTCTGAGTTATTTGTTTTACGGGGAGGGGCACTATCCCTCCACGAAACCACTTGTTGACACGTAGGGAGCACGTATGGTTTGGTTATATGGTTACCACCCAGCGTTGTAAATGGTTTCTTGGTTTACAGGAAACCATTTATTGGGAGAAATTAAATATTCCTGCTATTGTATGATCATTGCTTCATCTTCTCTAAAATCACAAGTCAACAGTATAATGTACTGTAGTGGCTCCCATTAAACACATGAAAATGTCAAGCTTCTCTTGATTTTAAGATAGTCTTCAGTCAAATAAGTCTTATTTACATTAAAAAGCTTAGTACTGAAGATTCTGTGGTTGAAGTGACCTACATTTTATAGTCCCAGTGTCTTCTGCCTAGCTAAATATTTATTCTGAAGTTACACTCTAATCTGCGCATCACTTACGCAAACGAACACTTAACTATTAATAGCTTACACTGCCTTCTCTCTTATTGTACACAGTAAATTGTTTATTTTTTTTTTAGACTATAGAAGAAGAGTGACAGTTAAATATTACAAGTAAATGAAGAACATAATAAGTAATGGAAGTGCACATGTGTATAAAATTTACATACATAAACCCCCACAGCCACCACACATAAACATAACATAGTATACCTCACTCAACTTGCTGTTTTTGGCCTACAGGTCTTTTCATTCATTTCCTTTCCTCCTTCCCCATTCATCCATTTATTATTCTGAACCTTCAGTGGTTCTCAGTAAGACTAAGTTACAAAAAATGTCAAGGCAACTGCATTCATTCACAAAGAATTGGACAAAACAATGAATGAAATCTTCAATAAAAGTCATTTTAATGTTTCTTCCATCTATATCCAATACCCCAATATAGACAGTAAATACCCTGGGGGTAGGGGTATTTTCAAGAATTCTCCCCCAGTATCCCTGCTTGTCGTAAGAGGCGACTAAAAGGGTTGGTGGCGGGTTAGTGCCCCACCCCGTAAAAACAACTAACTAAAAATACGAACAAGAAGCCTCCGACCAGGACTGACCAAAAGTTGACGAAAAAGGACCACACAAAGGACGTGGTAAAGATTGCAACATGGAATGTTAGGGGTATGAATGATGAGGTGAAAGAGAGAGAGATTGTACAGGTGCCTGAGAGTGCAAAAGTGGATATAAGTGGAATAACTGAAACTAAATGGCAAGGTGAGAGTGTGAGAGAATGGAAGTATGGATGGGATATATGTGCGGGAGCGGGTGAGAATGAGAGGGCGAAAGAGGAAGTGTGTATTACTGTGAGCAACAGGTGGAAGGAAAATGTAAGAGAGTATAGATCAGTTGGGTCAAGGATTGTGTGGGTAAGAGTGAAAGTTGGACTACAAATGTGGGCAATTGTGTGCGTGTATGCGCCAATGCAAGATCGTTTAAGTAGTAGAGTGAGAGAAGAGTTTTGGACAAATGTGGAAGCCTGATTGGAAAAGTTTGAAACGAATGAGAGAGTATTTCTGATTGGAGATATGAATGGAAAAGTAGGGAATGGAGTGGTTGGTGAGTGGGGTGTGCCTGCAGAGATGGATGAGAATGGCAGTGCTTTAGTGGACATTTGTGCTGGGAGGGGGTTGGTGGTAGCTAATACCCTCTTCAGGCACAAAATGATCCATAGGTATACATGGCGAGTGGTGAGAAGAGAGGACAGTGGAATGAATGAACGGAAGGCAATGACTGACTGTGTGTGTGGATGAAAGGATGAGAAGATGTGTAATGGATGCAAGAGTATATAGAGGTTGGGGGAGTGGACTTTCTGACCACCACCAGAATCCAAACAAGAGGGAGGAAGAGAAGAAGGGAAGGACAGGAGGAAGTATTTGTTACAAGGAGGGTAGAAAGGTTACAAGAGGATGGAATAAAGGCTGAATATAAAAGGGAAGTGGAGGAGCGATTGGGTAAATCTAGATTGGAGCAGATGGAGGACGTGGAAGGTGTGTGCAAGGTATTCATAGAAGAAATCTGTGCAGCATGTGAGGTGGTGTGTGGGGTGAAGAAAAGACGAAAGGGGGATCAGGGAACAGCATGGTGGACTGAAGGGTTGAGAGAGGGTGTGGCACAAAAGAAGAAAGCATATAATGAGTGGATGAGGAACAGGGGCGTCGAAGAGGCTGAGAGACGGATGAGAGAGTTATATGTAGTGAAGAGGAGAGAGGTGAAAAGATTAGTAAGAGAGAGTAAGAAGAGAGTGGATGAGGAATTTGGATGGAATCTGAGTGCAAAGTGGAGTGAATGTAAATGTTCTGGAAGGAGGTAAAGAGAGCTAGACAGGGTGCCAATGAAGTCAGTGAGGGTGTGAAAGATAAAAATGGTAGATTATCAGTAGAGAAGGGAGAAAAATTAAACAGATGGAGAGAACACTTTAATGAACCGTTGAACATAGAGAATGAAAGTAATGCAAGTATAAGTGGCTGGGGAATGGCAGGGAGGAGGGGGGTTGTGAGAAGAGAGGAAGAAATCACCAGGATGGAAGTGGTGGAAGCAATGAAGAAAATTAAAATGGGGAAAGCCCCAGGAATTGATGGAGTGTGTGGTGAAATGCTGAAGCATGGGGGAGAGATAGTAATAGAATGGATGTGGAAGGTGTGCAGATTGGCTTAGGAGGAGGGTAGAGACCCGGAGGATTGGAAGTCAGGTATAATTATTCCTCTGTACAAAGGAAAAGGGGAAAAAGCAGTGTGTGGTAATCATAGGGGCATTTCCCTTCTCAGTGTAATAGGAAAAGTATATGGTAGGATTCTTATTGACAGAGTTAGGGAAATTACTCAGGAATTAGTTGGAGAAGAACAAGGAGGTTTTAGGAAGGGAAGAGGTTGTGTAGACCAGATATTCATTCTTAGATCCTTGGTGAAAAAGTTTCTAGAGAAGGGCAAGAAGTTGTATGCAGCCTTCATGGATCTGGAGAAGGCATATGACAGGGTGGATAGACAAGGTTTGTGGAAGGTATTAAGAATATATGGAGTGGATGGGAAGTTGTTGAAGGCAGTGAAGAGTATGTATGAGGGTGCTAAGGCTGCAGTGCGCGTGGATGGCAAACTGAGTGAATCTTTCCATTTGATGGTTGGATTGAAACAAGGATGTGTCATGTCTCAATGGTTGTTCAATCTGTACATGGATGGGGTTATAAAAGAGGTACAAGGTCGGGCAGTGGATGTTGGAGCGGCCCTAGTGAGAGAGGGCAGTGTTTGGAAACTCCCTGTACTGTTCTTTGCAGATGATACTGTGTTGTTGAGCGAAGACGAAGGGGCGCTGCAAGGCTTGGTAGGTGAGTTTGGGAGAGTGTGTAAGAAACGGAATCTAAAGGTGAATGTAGGGAAGAGTAAAGTGATGGTCTTCGAGAGAAGTGAAGCCAGTGAATGTACAGTGAGATTGGATGGGAAGGATATGGAGAATGTGAGTGAATTTAAGTACCTGGGCAGTGTGATGAGTAAGGATGAAATTCTGGAGGGTGAAGTGCTCGAAAGGGGGAAGCAGGGAAGGAAGGTTGCTGGTTCGTTGAAAGCAGTGATAAGAAACAGGGAGGTGAGCATGGAAGTGAAAAAGTTGTTACATGACAGTATTGTGATACCAACTCTAACATATGGAAGTGAAGCTTGGACCCTGTTGGAAGGACAGAAGTCAAGAGTGAAAGCAGTGGAAATGAGTTATTTGAGAGAAGCATGTGGAGTCACATGGAGAGACAGACTAACAAATGAGGAAGTTAAGGAGCTTTGTGGTGTGGTTGAGGACGTGATAGAAAGCGTTAGGAGAAACATGTTAAGGTGGTTTGGGCATGTGGAGAGGATGGAGAGTGAAAGACTGACGAGGAGAGTGTATTTGAGTGAGGTGGAGGGGGCGAGAGGGAGGGGGAGGCCGAGGATGAGATGGAGGGATGGAGTGGAGAGGTATATGAGAGAGGGGGGTGTGAGTTGGGAGCGGGGTAGTGAAATGGCGGGGGACAGAGTGACATGGAGGCGATTTTGTTTGTGGCCACCCCGTGTGGGACTGAGGCGTCTGGCAGTAGATAGATAGATAGTTCGGTATTAGATAAAATGCAAACATCGGCAATATATCAGTTCTGTGAATTGTATGTTACAGCACTATTTCTGTGAATCTTGGCATGCATCAGCAGTCAGTTTTAAGTCTCTTACAGTTTGTCATAGTGCTTGAAGCTCTCATCTGACTTCAGAAATGGACTCCCATGGGAGACGTTGTAAGCTGATGATTTGGTGTTAATTGCAGAGAATGACAGGGAGGTGAAGGAAAGATTTTGGAAGTGGAAAAACAGGAAGGGACACAAGGGTTTGAGAGTACCGGGTAAATGCGGATAAAACAATAGTATTGATAACTAGGGCTGGTGGTGGTACTGTCAAAGAGAAGGAAAGTTGCCATGTGCGGTTTGCCACAAGGGTGTGGGAGGTAAATCCATCTTGTGCTGTTTTTCTAATAGCAGGATGCATACAAGATGTAGAGGTACTAAGGGCAGACTGCGAGATAATGCACATTTCATTCATGCAGTGAGTCGGGGACAGCATATAGAGATTGTCAAGTGTGAATCGACTGATGCTGCCGGGATGTCTCAGTGTGAGGAAGAGTTTTGTTATTTAGGGAATGTGTTATGTGCTGGAGGAGGGGCTGGAGCTGGCTCTGTGGCTAGAGTAAGGCCGCGTTTACACCAAGCGAATCGAATCGATTCAATTCAATTCAATTCATTGCGATTCATGAATCGCTATGATGCGCCACGTTAATTCTTATGTAACCGTTTACACCAGGCGAATCGATTCAATTCAAATCATGCCGATTCATGGCGACTCAGAATCAATGATTGGTTTGGACCCATTTTTTCATCAGTCAAGGCGAGTCAGCCGAGCAGGAAGCATCATGCAAGTGGAACTCCTCATCAGTTTAGTGCAAGAACGACGTGCTATTTATGATCCTAGTGATCCTGTGCACCGTAATCGTGATGCAATTGCTGCGTTATGGAATGATATTGCTAGTCTTTCTTCAAGTCGAACTGCAAGACGGTAATTGGTATTCTGCTTCTTAATGGAGGGCCCCATCAACTCAACCAACATCTTAAATTGTTCTGTGGTCATCCTAAAGAAGTCATAAAACTTCTCCGGATTATTGACCAAATCTGGGAACAAATGTCCAAAGCTCCCAAATTCAGGTCTTCTAGAATTTATTGGATGCACCCATATTCGTTGCCTCCGCCTCCGTCTACGCTTTCTCAGCCACAGCAACAATGCTATTTCTGCAACAGCAAAGACGTCCATACTCCTCGAAGGCTGCCTTGGTACTGAATGATGTGTTAATCCGATTCAGTCGGTTGGAACTATGCCGATTCAAAATGACTCAAGTCAAATGATTCTTCATGAATTGAATCGATTCGATTCGCTTGGTGTAAACGCGGCCAAAGGAATGGCTGGAGAAAGTTCAGGAAACTGTTGCCTCTCCTGACAATGAGAGGGCTCTCCCTCCATGGTAAAGGAACTTTGTATGTGGGATGTGTTCAGAGTGCAATACTGTATGGTAGTAAGACCTGGGCAGTAAAGGAAGAAGATATCCACATGCTCAAACACACATGGCAATGATCAGATGGACGTGTAGTACGTCCTTGAATGTGAGGTCTGGGGGCTAGTTTTATGATTAAAGAGCTGAGAGGAATGACGGGAGTGGAGTTTATAGGTGCTGTGATGATGAGGGGCAGATTGAGATGATTAGGGAATGTGAAGAAGATGGAAGATGAAAGTTGAGTAAGGAAAGTGAACAGTGTTGAGCTGTGAGAGGCAGGCCAAAAAAGACCTAAGACAAGGTCACTGAGTGTGACCTCAGGGCTAAGGAACTAAAGAGGGAGGCTGCCGGAGATTGTGAAGCACAGAAAGCCACCATTAGGTGACCAAGGTCGATGCATGAAAATATGTTGAGACTTTACAAACGATATGAGCTCATGCTTGTAGCTACAGTAAGCCCTCCATTTTGGTGGGTTTATGTCTGGTGGATTTGCAGTTGGCAGGGAAATTCAAAATACTTAACCCTTTATTTTGGCGACTCGAGTCTCACAATTGGTGATTACTTCCCGAGCACAAACCACTGCTGGCAAACAGAAAAATTTGAGGCCAAGCAGTTTTTAAAGAGCTAAATTTGAAATATTTGGCTTGAAAAATACCAACCTGGCAACTCTATTATTTAGCGCAGTCAGCTGGGACTGCAAACAAGATCTGATCACTCGCTACTTCAACCGCAAATGAGAAGAAAACTAGCAAGTATACTGTAGAGGCAACAGAACATGTAAATGGAGATGATCACATGGAAGAAGATGAACACAACCTGCCAATGGAGACTGACTTTGAAGGTTTTGATGAAATGGCGGCAGAGGCAGAAGCTGCAACAGAGGAAGTGGTGGATGAGAGTGGAGGAGAGGCCCACGGAGTTGGATGTTAGCCTAACTTTGTCAGTCTTGGACACTAGGTTAGTCTATCAGTGCACCTCAATTTGTTTGTGGGTTAGTTTCGAAAGTTATGTTAATATATAGTGATCCCTCCTTTATTCATCATAACAAAGCCATAGGCATGACTGGATATGGGCAATGTCCAGATAGAGAGCAGTACCCTACCAATACCCATACCCACTCTCAGTATCCCTCCTAATTTTGGCAGTGTTCTGCACTCTTTTGGCTGTTTTAAGACATGGAAACACATGTTCCAATATGCAATATAATCCTAAACACTAAGAAAACTAGGGGAAAAAAAATATATATATGTACAGTACCCCTCCTAATTTTGGCAGTGTTCTGAGATCTTTCAGCTGTTTTTAGACATCCAAGCACATGTTTTTAGACATCCAAGCACACACTGCAATATAAAATATAATCCAAAACACTAAGAAAACAATGCATAAACAACAACAACAACAAACTAATAATATGCACAGTATCCCTCCTAATTTTGGCAGTTTTCTGCAGTTTTATGGCTCTTCTTAGACATCAAAACACACATTGGAAAATGCAACAGTAATCATTCACTTATCTGGATGTGTTCATTATCTGGATACTGGACCTTGACTCTATTAAACCATTATCCGAATTTACTTGCTATTATCTAGACATAAAAGTCCCCAAGAAGTTCACCCGGCCAGCCAACATATTCAAACATTCAGTACTGTGGCCACTGGGTACTGTGGCCGCACACTAGCCGTGTGTGAGAAATAGGATGAAACCCACAACCTGAGCTAAAATGTCCGTCCGCACCTGTATTGAATGGTCAAAGTTGCGCACCAGTTCGATTACTCCCTATGACCCTCCAGCACCTGAGTAATTCCAAGCATAACCCACAAGCAGCGTCACACGTCCGTATGTATCCCCATCGAATGTCCAAAGTTGCGCGGGCACAGAGATTAGCCTTTCCTAACAGCCACTGAGCATTTACCAGAGTGTAAGCCACAAGTCAGGTGAAAGCACCCATCCACCTCGTGACAGAAGGGTGAAAATCCTGCCCAAAGCCTCACTTCTCCCCTCCTCCCATTCCCCCTCCATACCCTCCCATGCTCCCCCCAATTTTAGCCATGCCTCCTGGTTCCCCCCCTCACTCCCTCCTCTCAATCACACTGAGAGCACTGACCTGTGAGTTATTAAAGTATTTGGTGATTCATTTGAATACTATTGGTCATATCAACATTCCGCAAAATCCATGAGAAAGCTCACAAAATTCTGCATCTTGACATAGGTGTAACTCTTGCAAGGTGCAGGCAAAATTTTGCACTGGGATGGTAGAAGGTTACATGAAGGTAAGTTTTACTCTTGAACACCATTTATTTTCACTGCAGTTTTGTCATTTTACTCATCAGTTTTCTATGTTTTTAACAGCTTATTTTATAGTATAAATACCAGTAAAGATAATGGTATACCATTTTTACCAATATAACCATTTTTGAAGGCATATTTAGGCTCCCCCCCCCTAGGAGCAGCTATCACTCATGTCGCAGAAAGATATGTGATTTTCCAACCGCCTTCAGGTTTTTTCTGGATTTTTGTTGTTTATGCATTGTTTTCTTGGTATTTAGCATTAACCCCTAAAGTGCTAACAGGATCGAATGATCCTTTTTCAGGATAACGCAAGATACCGAATGTGATCGACAGAGGGGCTTTTGGGAAAAACTGCAGACACTAGGCTTCAGCCAGACTGTGACGTATATCGATGCAAACCAATGAGAACTAAGTCCTGAGTAGGGAGGAAGGAGGATCTGGGCCCATACCCATGGTGGGAAGAGGTGATTCCCCCACCACCCTTTTGCCACCTTCCTCGACCCCAATACCTTTGTTCCCTCTCCCTTTCTTCGCCTCTGACCACCTCCTGTTCCCTCCTTCACCCTTCCCCACCATCCTCCATCATGCCACCATGGTTCCCCCCACCTTTACCCTCATCCCTGTCTCCCTGGGGAGGGTTATATCCCCCCTACCCAACCTCCACACCCCTGTACTCCCTCTTTGCCTGTCCTCTTTGTCTTGTGGTGTCTGTCTCCCACCTCTATTTCCCCATACCACCCCTCAAGGCCTCTCCCCATCCCAACCCCACCCCCCACCCCCTGTAGTACGCCATCCGCTTACAACTCACCCCCCCACCCCCCACCCCCCACCTAGAATATTATACGTTATTGTTACAATTCATGACACGTTTTCACTTAATACCAGATTATTGTTTGTGTAATTGTATACACTGATGCACGAAACAAAGAATGTATGTTTTTTTGTTTTTTTATGAATCTCCTAGTATATACCATAATGTTTCCTGTAAATGTTAGTAATGTTTGTTTTTTATAATAATAAAAGGTGTATTTGTCTTTCTCTTACACCATTATAATTATTTGGCATGATTTAGCTTTTTTTTCCCCTTGAAATTGTTACAGCTACTTGATTTGACAGCTCTGTGGGGAGGGGATTGGGGGGAAGGGATGGGGTGAGGGGATGGGGGGAAGGGAAAGGGGTGAGGGGATGGGGGGA
>JAGKTI010014005.1:511-22252 GCA_018397915.1 Birgus latro
TATTATTATTATTATTATTATTATTATTTCCTTCATTCTTTCCTTTTCCTTCTGCCTATGGGTGAATCTACACTGAGTGACAAGCCAAATGGTTTCCTGTACACCAGGAAACCATTTACTATGCTGAGTTGTAACCACATAACCAAATAATGGTGCCTTGCAGTTTAGTGGGTAAATACGGCGCTCCAATTAGATTGAGCCGGTGCAGGTTTATATCCAAGGGATGGTTGGGATTTATTGTTCATGTAAAGCAACTCAGGGATGAGTGAGGCTGGTCACTCTAATCTTAAACGTCAGGACCAACTTGCCTAGCCCTGGGCTTCTACGCTTCTCATGGGGCAACAGAGGATTGAATGATGGATGGATGGATGGAGGCGTCTGGCAATAGATAGATAGATAGATTATTATTAATACTTAGTAGTAGTGGTAGTAGTACCATTATTGTTATGGTTATTGCTACTACTACTACTACTACTACTACTACTACTACTACTACTACTACTGTACTAATATTATAATAGAAGGTGTTAAGGGAAGATTAGAAATGTTGGCTAGAATTCAATACAGTAGTCCCTTTAACCCCTTCAGTCCAATGATATAGTTGCATTCTTGCCACCCTCAAATGATTTTGTTCAGCTTAGGGTGGAAGAAATCAGTTTGTGCAGGGGTTAATAAATGATGTATCTAACCTTTTCAGTGTAAAAACCCTCACTCCAGCTGAATATAGTTGTCTCATGGTTGCAAGAATGTGTTTAATAGTACTTCATCAGATGAATGAGTCATTACAGTAATATCTTATTTAGATATTATAGTTATTATACTGCTGCAGATGTGTTGAAAAGTATTAGGAGATGTGCTTTGACATAGTTTGGCCATGTGGAGAGAATGAAGAAAGAGAGTCAACAAGGAGAATGTATGTGCATGAAGTGGAGTGGAGGGAGGAGGAGGCAGAGACTGAGGATAAGAATGAGAGGGAGGGATAGAGTGGAAATTTGAGACTGGGATATGAGTGAGAGAGAGGGCAGCCTGAAGATAAAATGCAGGTTGATGTGGATGTGATATGTTTGTGGTCACTCCTTCCATAAGTAAGGTGTCTGCCTATGAGTAGATTTAATTATCTTGATAATGTTTATTTTTGCATCCCTTGTTGTTGTTTTGGCCCTGGGCTCATCGAGATGTGATTCCAGTGGACTGCAGGCTGAAGTTACCCTTTTCTTGCAATCTACCATCCTCCTTTTGGAGGATAGGGTGCCACTATGTGAAAGCATCCTTGTCCAGTTCCATTACATCTTAAAATCCATATAATGGAGCATTATATTCTTACAAGTGACAAATATTTAATTCCTCTTATTTTATAGAGAGGGGGGAGACCAAGGACGAGGGGGGAGAGGTATATGATTAAGGGTGGCATTAGTTGGAAGGAGGGCAGCAGACAAGGTGACATGGAAGCAATTTGTTTGTGGCCACCCCCTCTGTGGGTAGATGGATACCCATTACCAAAGAGACCTCCACAACTGGAGGGGTTAGTTGTTGCTTATAGTTAACCTCTTCAGTATGTGAGAACTGAGTTAATGAAAATGTTTGCCATCCATCCATTATCCAATCCTGTGTCGCCCCACAGAGGGGCATAGGAGCAAGTAGCATATACTATATAAACTTCATTGTCATTGGAGAGAAAAGATTTTCTAAAGCATGTATTGTTTCAGGTAGTGTGCAAGTGTACTTAAGCTACCACAAGTAACCACCACTGCTGCCAGTACCACCACTACTGCTACTGCTGCAGGTATGGTACTGTGGTATTACTAGTGCACTGCTATATTTGAGTTAGTGAGTACTATACACACAAGGTGAGGACAACTCCGTAATTGGCCATCTTAACTTGGTGTAGATTTTTTGTCCCTTTGCAGCTTATTCCCCATAGCTCAGTGGCAGGATAAGACAACAGTATGACTGAAGCCTTTTCATAGTTCTTCTTCATGACTAGTACCATATATTAGTTTTATTAATTTGTTACAACCCAATGTTGAAGAGGAAGGGGTGACAGTTTGAGGCCTGGTTAAAATGGACAGAGTATAATACAGTTATTACCCTATGCACAGTACTTATTTAGATATGGGAGCATCTCTTGGAGTGGTCCTGCCTGTCTGTCATTCACTGATATTGTTTGCATGGTCTTCACTCGCATAGACTTCAGGAAAGACCCATATTTCCTGATGGTTCTACTTCTGCCCAATACTTTCGTACTGGTTCTTCTTAGTAAGTTGTAGTGATGTGGAAAAGTGTACCTTTTATTGTCATCTCAGCTTTTTATTTATTTATTGATTTTTTTAATGGAAATAGTGCCTAAAGGACTGATAAATTCAGAAATGAGTTAAAGTTATGTTTTGCATTTTTTCCCCCAAGAATGTAAAGATAAGTGTTGATATGCATGTCAATTCCTTCCTTCCTTCATACATTGACTCATGATGTCAGAAGTTTATCTATAACCATATGCTTTAAACCCATGAAGGGTGGCTACAAATTCCTCCATGTCACCAGTTCTCTTCCATTAGGCTGCCCTCCTTCCAGTTCACACACCTCCCGTAAGATCTCTTCATCTCATCTTTAGGCTCCCTTCTCCATGCCACCCACCTAAACTCTTCTGGTCAGTCTCTCATTCTCCATCCTTTCCACGTGGTCAGACCATCACTGTATGTATTTCTCCTAATGCCTTTCACATATACATCAACATTACAACACCCCTTCATGTTCTTATTTATCATGTCTGTCTCTATTCACATGCTACCCTCAAACAACTGTATTCTACTGCTCTTTGATTAAAATTGTGTTCTTCCAACAAGCTCCAAGCTTCACTTCTATACATTAGTAGGGATCATGATGCTGTTATACGGTGACTGTTTTACATCCTCACTCAGCCTTCCAGTTTTTTACCACTGCTGTCAGTGAACCAGCAACTTTTCATTCCTGCTGTACCCTTTCATGAATTTTATCCTCTAAACATTAAGTCTAATTCATCACACTACTTAAATATGGTACTTGAAGGCACTCACATCCTCCACATCCTGCTTTCTGTGACTTCACATCTGTCAAAAACAAACTTCACTCTTAGTTACATTTACTTTTTTATTTAACCCTTTGGCCGCATTAGGCGAGTATGGTCACCCTACTAATTATTCTTCATGATACATTGGGCAACTACAGTCCACAGCCAAAAAGAAATTATTAGTGGCTATGATCCACCCCAGGTTGGAATATGTGGCAGTGATGTGGTCCCCACATAAAAAGATGTAAATAAGATAAAGAGAATACAAAGAACAGCCACCAAGATGGTCCTTAGCTTGGCAGATCTATCATACAATACAAGAAAAGACTAGAAAAGGTCAGCTTCCTTCCTTAGAAGAAAGAAAAGAGAGAGAGTCAAAATGATTGAAGTGTTCAGGGCTATGATGGGTGTAGACACAACTGACAGAAAAGATCTGCTTGTATGGGATGGGGGAGCAACAAGAGGACATGGAAATAAATTGAAAAAGTCAAGTTGCATGAAGGATATCAAGAAATACAGTTTTCCATGTAGATGCATTGACCTGTGGAATAGCCTGGACAAAGAGATCGTCCAGTCCAAACACCTAAATGAATTTAAAGTAAAGTTTGACCGCTTGAGACACGGAGACTGGTCCCCACAAGCTTATCTTATTTCCTGTTTATCACAACTAGGAAACCAAAACTAAGTAAATACATCTGTTATTTTTGTACAGATATAGTAAGTTTTGGTTTCTTTCTCACAGAAAGATGCATGTCTGACCATTCACAGTGAAAAGAAATAAAATAAAATAAAATAAAACTTCACAGTCATTTCCTATTAGAAAAGTAGCAACAAAGTTATAAATAGCACTTTCATTTTTAAGAACTTTGGCCGTGCCCAGGGGAACGACCGAGAAGTGATAGGTCGTGGCCAAAGGGTTAATTTTTTACATATGATACATTTCCTTGCTCATTCACAAAGCTGTCCAGTTCCATTCATCTTCACTTAACCATACAGTATCATCACAAAACAACAATGCAGGTAGCTTCCAAACCCTACCCTCTCTTACTACGAACACTCCAGCACCATTGCCCTACCTTTGGGGGAGACGGTGGCTCAGTCAGTAGAGAGGTGACCTGCACTCCTACCGGACCCAGGTTCAAATCCCTGCTGGGGCAGGGAACAGTTTAAGGATATGAATTTCATTAAACCAGATTTTACTGATGGTACGGCAAGACCTGCCAACATGTTGTAAAAATACCCACGCAAATACCAGTACACCAGTCCTTTATGAGACAGCCCTAGCATGTATTCAATATGCACAGTGGTTGTTAGCACCGAAGTGGTGACATGTAGAGGTGTATGGTACGCAGGAGGACTACTGGGCCTTGGGAGCGTGCTGTGAAGCCTATGCCCAGAGTCTGTCACAAAAAAAGGAAAAAAAATCTATTTTTATATAGTAATGCCATTGAACAACCACGGAGAGATGACACATCCCTGCTTCAGTCAAACATTCAAATTAGAGGACTCTTTGAGTTCACTTTTCACATGCACTGCAGCCCCCATGTCCTCTTGCATACTCAAAGACAGCATTCAGCAATTTCTTATTTATTCCATATACACTACTGTTATTTTGAGCATCTCCCACATTTCTTGACTCTACCTGTACTCTGTCATGTGCTTTCTCCAGATCCATGAAGGCAACATAGAACTTCTTTTACTTCTCTAAATACATATCCACTAAACATATAAGAATGAATATCTGATCTATACAAACTTTCCTAAAGACTCCTTCCTGTTCTTCAACAATTCCTCAATTATCTCCAGACTCTATCAACAACTATCTTGCCATTATCTTTTCCTTCTACACTGAGAACACTACTACCCTAGTGATTGTTACACACTTCTTTCCCCATTTCCTTTGTATTGCGAAAATATTATACCTAACTTGCAATTCTTCAGAACCTTACCTTACCTTCTCAGAACAAACAGCACATCTATATCCATTCTATTACTGTCTCTCTCTAGTAATTTAACATATTGCCATACCTCATCAGTTCCTTTGGCTTTCTCCATTTTGACACATTTTCCATTTTGACTGTTTTCATTGTTTCAAATGATTTCATCCTACTGATCTTCCTCCTTTCTTGCCTTTCCTCTTCTAACCATTTCC
This sequence comes from Birgus latro, assembly GCA_018397915.1. NCBI lineage: Eukaryota > Metazoa > Arthropoda > Malacostraca > Decapoda > Coenobitidae > Birgus > Birgus latro. The sequence goes on from JAGKTI010014005.1 coordinate 5,707, forward strand.
AGCCACTTTATATTGTGCTAACTTGATTCTCTATAATCAGCAGTCCCTAAAAATGTTCTCTCTGTTTACTCACTTTCCCATCATCATGATTCTGCCATTATTTTTCATCCCTCTTCTACTTCCTTTATCATCTTGTCCTACTTTTTTATTTCCATCCAAAACAGTTTTTTATATTCCCTCCATTTTACACTCCTCCTCCTTCACTCTTTTCCTCTGCTCTGGTGTCCTCTCCTCTCTCCTGTTTTCTCACATAATGTACAACATTTTATCTCTCCACATCCTCCATTCCCCTACCTCCCATCCAGTACAGTAACTGTTTGCTTTCTGCTCCATTCTATGACTCATTTAACCATTTCATTCTATCCCACTGTTCCTTTCTCCCTTTTAAGTGTCCTCTTCACCCAGCACAGTACCTCACAAGCTGCAGAGATTAATTTTCTTCTTTGGGTACTTTCCACACACTGTCCACTTTTCACCTCCTCCATTGCTTCCAAATCATATCTACTTAGCTTCTCTTTCACTCTTCCCATGTATTCCACTTTTTTTCAGCCTTTATACTGTCTTTGCAGGAACTGCCTCCTCTACCTTTGTTCACTTATCACTTTTGCATCTACATCTGACACTACCATGTAGGTATCAGGCAGTCTACTCTTCGCAGTGTCTGTGCACTCATGTCAGGCACAAATCTGACTTGACCATCCAAACACACATATATATAATCAGTCTTAGTCTTACATTCATCCAGCTCATCTCCCATCCTCCTTATAACTTACCATGTTTACCTATGGATCATCTTGTGCTTTATAAGGTATTGGCTATTGCCAAGTCCATCCTTGCACAAATGTCCACTAAAGCACTACCATTTCCATCAGCTTCAGTTGGTACAACCCACTGACCAGCCACGCCATCTATCCTTGCATTCCTCCCTTTTCCACTCATATCTTCATTTGGAAACACTTTTTTCAGACTTCTCCATGCATGCATCCACATTTTCCCAGAACACAGCATTCTTAACAGAAAAATCTTAAAGCATCTTTCCTATCACAACCTTCATTCTGATCGTCAGTGTGGGTTCCGTCAGGGACGTTCCACTGGCGATCTTTTCACCTACCTTTCAGACTCCTGGTCATCCTCCTTTCGGGACTTTGACGAAAGCTTTGCCATGCACTTGACATCTCAAAGGCATTCAGTCGAGTCTGGCATAAATCTTTAATTTCCAAACTGCCCTCTTACAGTTTCTATCTTTCTATCTGTGCTTTCATCTCTATCTTCTTTTCTGGTCGTTCTGTAGCCACTGTTGTAGACGGCCATCATTCTTCTCTTAGATCTATCAACAGTGGTGTTCCTCAGGGCTCTGTCCTATCACCAACTCTCTTCCTTTTATTCATCAATGATCTTCTAAGCTGTACATCTAACCCTATCCACTCATATGCTGATGATTCCATCTTTCACCCTTCCATTTGGTTCCTGCAGTGTCCATCTCAGCAGTTACTTCAACAAACAAGGGATGAGGCTATGGCACACCTAATGTCTGACTTAACTCGTTTCTCTGATTGGGGTAAAAATAATCTCATCGTTTTTAATGCATCAAAGACTCGGTTCTTACACCTATCAACCTGACAAAATCTTCCACAGGATTACCCACTAATCTTTAATAATGTCCAGCTCAGTCCTGCATCATCCTTGAACATGCTTGGGGTCTCATTCACTCGGGATTTATCTTGGAAAGAACATATTACATCTCTTGTGAAATCTGCTTCCAAGAGATTAGGTGTGCTAATCCGACTCCGAACTTTCTTTACCCCTGCACAGTTGTTGACTTTATACACGGGTTTTATTCGCCCCTATGTGGAGTACAACTCTCGTGTGGGGAGGCTCCGCACATGCAGCTCTGCTCAGTAGGGTGGAGTCATAGGCTTTTTGTCTCATTAACTAAGAGAGAGAGGGATGGGCAGATTGTGTCTGTCTAGTTCTCAAGAAAGCATTTGACAGGGTGCCCTATAGGAGACTGCTGTGGAAGTTGAAGACCTTTGGAGGGGTGCATGGGAAACTATTAAAGTGGATGGAAGATTATTTGATAGGAAGGCAGATGAGAACAGTTATAAGAGACAAGGTTTCACAATGGAGAAACATGACTAGTGGAGTACCCCAGGGCTGTCTTAGCCCCAATAATGTTTCTGATACATGTAAATGATTTGCCAGAGAGTTTGAATAGTTACATGAGTATGTTTGCAGATGATGCTAAAATCATGAAACATTAAATATATTGATAGTTGTAAAAAACTGCAAGTGGACTTGGACAAACTCCACAGCTGGAGCCAGACTTGGAAAATGGATTTTAATGCCAAGAGGTGTCATGTATTAGAAATGGGAATGAGTGAAAAAAGACCACACTGGACACATAAAATGGGTAATGAGATAATTAGTAAAAGAAAAGATAATAAAGACTTGGGAGTGTTTATTCAGGATAACTTATCACCAGAAAAGCATATAAACAAAATCATTGGAGGAATTTATGGATTACTCACCAACATAAGAGTGGCTTTTAATTATATGGATGAGGAAATGCTGAGGAAGTTGATAGTGACTATGCTGAGACCAAGACTAGAGTATGCGGCTGTGGTATGGTCACCTCATTTGAAGAAGCATGTTGATAAACTAGAGAAGGTTCAACGAATGGCAACGAGGATGATACCGTGCTTAAGGGAACTGACCTATGAGGAGAGACTGGAAAAACTGAAGTTACCATCACGGCGCGAGAGAAGGGAAAGAGGGGACTTGATCACGATATTTAGAAATGTAAGAGAATTGGAAAGGGTGGATAGAGAGGATCTTTTTGCCTTGGATGATGGAAGAACAAGAGGTCATGACTTCAAGTTGAGGAAAATTTGATGTCTTAATGACTGTAAAAGGTTTAGTTTCCCGAACAGAAGCGTAAGTATTTGGAATGACAGATGAAGAGGTGGTGCAGGCAAAAAACATTCATGTGTTCAAAACTAGACTAGATAAATGTAGATAGGGAGACAGGACAACACGAGCTTAGCTCAATTCCTGTTTACTACAAATAGGTAAACACACACACACACACATCATAAACTTGGTCATAAATTGCCTAGTTTTATGTATCACTGCCTTAAGCACCTGCATGATCTCCCTTTATTTTACCTCATCATTCAGACCTCTCACATTCCACATTATTTCTGTAGCATTGTCATTTGGTACTGGGTATGTGTTGGTTTGTTTGTTGTGTAGTGTTTGTGAAAGGGATGTTTTGGTGTATGAGGGTTACTGAGACAGCCCCTTTCCCTGTTGTTTTTTCTCTTGTCCAACTATAATGCAATTTGTGAAGTGTGGATTGTTAGGCATGTTTTCTAGTTTAATCTCTTGTGTTAATGCTATGTGTGTGTGTGTGTGTGTGTGTGTGTGTGTGGAGAAACTTGTGTAGTTCTGTAGTCTTTGTGTTAATGCCATTAGTGTTTAATTGTAAAATCTTTATCATGCGATTTGTATACAGTACTTGCGCAGCCACATATACATTGTTAGGTGTGGTATTTGTATGGTGTAAGTGGCTAAAATGGTAAAATGAATGCAAGGAAAGGGTTCAAATAAAAGCTGGAGAGAATACATTCAGAGTAGTAAGCATGCATAAAGACTAGTATTGACAAAAAAAAAAATGGTAAATAATAACTGGAAAATAAGTAAATACTGTAATGAGCTACTCTGAAATTAATAATATTGGAAAGAGCTGCATATATGAGGATTGAAGAAGAAAGTGGAAGAATAGTAACAAATAGAAGTAAGGACAAAATGGAAAGACAGTTTTGAATGACTGATGAATGGGCTTGGAGAGAGCAAAGCAGTAGTAAACATGATCATTCTTTTTTTTTTCTAACTTGGCCTGGATTTTTGCCTTTTTGCAGCTCATTTCACATAGCTTAGTGGTAGAATAAGACAGTACTGTCTATACTATACACCTGTTGCACAGCACTTCTTCATGATAAGCATCTTATTCTAGAGTTGATATCTAGTCACAACTCTGTGGTCATGATGGAGAGATGGCAATTGTAGGCCAAGTTAGAAGGAAAAGAGTAGAGCTTTTTCGGTGTGCAAAAAGTATTGTGGTGCTGAAAATGTTACATTGACAGAATTGGAGAATCCTTTGAAAAAAAAAAAAAAGTGGAGAATGGGAATGCATCAGGTGTTGATGAGGTGTATACATACCTGTTTAGATAGTAGAATGAAGTATTTGTTGGTATTTGTGAGAAAACTTGGATAAATTGATTTGTTCCAGCAAAGAGCAAGAAGGGTATGATTGTTGGTATTTGTGGGAAAACTTGGATAAATGGATTTATTCCAGCAAAGAGCAAGATGGGTATGATTGTGCCTAATACAAAAATGAAGGTTATTGAGTGTAGTGTACAATTTATTTTAGACTAGACGTTAAGTCTGCAGAGTGTTGTAGGAAAGACATATGGAAAAATAATCACATGGTACTGAATGTCAGAATAGGCCTATCCGATGATTGATGACCTAAGTGGTTTTTATGAGTGGTGTGGAATGTGTGGGTCCTGCAGTGAGACATAGTGGAAAAGGCATATGAGAAGGATTGTACATTATTTATGGCATTTTTTATTGCTGGGGAAGAAAAAAAGCATGTAAGATTAGTTGAGAAAAATGATAGGTTTAACATATGTATGGTGATGGTGCTAAGAGTGCTTTATGGAATTTTTATGATGATAGTGATGTTTATATAAAAACAGGTGGTCAAAGTGAGTAGTGTAATAGTGTACAGTATCATTGTTGGAATAAGGCAAGGATGTGTGATATCCCTATGGCTGTTCAGTGCTTGAGTTGAGGAGAGAGGGATGAGGCTAATGGCCAAAGATGAATTATCTCAAGTGATGTCTGCAGATGATGAGTTTCAGAAATGAGAGAGGTTTGATGGGAGTCATAGAGTGAATAAAAACATAGGATGAGGTAATGAGAAAAGTTAAAACTTGTTATGGAGAGAGAGAGAGAGAGAGAGAGAGAGAGAGAGGGAATGATTGTAATGAAGGTTGGTACCATACTCAGGGTGAAGTATTATAAATATAATGTACACAGATATTTCCAAGCTGATTGCTAATAGTGAACTAGAGCATTGCAGATGGTGTGTTACTTTGTGAGCATTGTGCTTTGAAAATAATGTAGATAATAGTGAAGTGTTATTTCTTAAGAAAGTGACAGTGTGATGTGCTGGGGAATAGAGAGGCTTGAATTTCTGTAGTGAGAGAGTTTAGTATTGGGGTGCAGTGAAGAAACAGAGATGCAGTTGTGTATAAGAATGAGAAAGTAGAGTTGCACAGGGAAGGAAAATAGCTGGTGCTTTGAAGGCCTATACTGTTTACTAAACAAATCTGTGTGTGGAAGCTGCAAGAAAATTGCATTAGATGTTAGTGTTTATATTAATGTATGAGGTATGAATGTGAGACTTTGGTGTGGCATGTGGAAATTTGAACATTGTAGACTGTGGGGGAGGGGTATGTAGGTTAATTAGGTACAAAATAGTGTGATTTGTGGAAGTTGTGGAGTAAGGAAGTCAAGAGATTAGGGGTGAAGTGTGAATGCATAGATTCCATAGTCTTCTGGGAAGATTGTACAAAGGGTGGTGGTTGTTGCTGTTGCAGCCCTAGGTTCATCTGGTTGTGAATTAGGTAGACTTCAAGGAACTTGCCACTTCAGGAAACTGGAGTTATGTTGGACTATCCATGTTGTGGCATGGTGGGTTTTCCTTACATCCCGGGGATGAGCTGTTCGGTGTAGTCAGCATCGTCTCCAATGGTGGCTTCCGATGCTACGCTACCTTATGTGTTCGAAACTCACCAAATTAATCACCAAGGGGAGAAAAGAGTGGTTTAATGGGTTCTATAAATGCACATTGCCCATAGACAAAGTGGGGATCCTCTGTTTGGCTCATTGATAACGTGCGCCACTGGGAGCGCGAGGACCTGAGATCGAATCTTGATTAGACCAGTGATTAATTTGTTAAGTTTCATTGCAGTTATACAGTATAATGAGATGGTTGGAAAGGATGATGGCTGCTTTGTTTTCTGGCTAGGTGCATTTGAATGGTATAGTGGGGTACTTTCTCACTGGTTAAAGTCTGGTAGTGGTTCATGAACGATGCTGTTTGGCTTGAGGTTTTGGATGGATTTGGTAGCTGTATTTTCATGTTGTTGAGACACTCTGTTGTGTTGAGTGATTGTTCATTTTGTGCTTTTTTGTGATGGGGCATGATACAACATTAAGTTGCACGGGTGAGATGAGTTTTCAGCTGAGGGAATGTAAGAAAATGTTCTGGAAGGAGGTAAAGAGAGCTAGACAGGGTGCCAAAGAAGTCAGTGGGGTGTGAAAGATAAAAATGGTAGATTACTAGTGGAGAAGGGAGAAAAGGTAAACAGATGGAGAAAACACTTTAATGAACTGTTGAACATAGAGAATGAAAGTAATGCAATTATAAGTGGCTGGGGAATGGCGGGGAAAAGGAGGGTTGTGAGAAGAGAGGAAGAAATCAGTAGGATGGAAGTGGTGGAAGCAATGAAGAAAGTTAAAATGGGGAAAGCCTCAGGAATTGATGGTGTGGCGAAATGCTGAAGCATGGGGGAGAAATAGTAATAGAATGGATGTGGAAGGTGTGCAGATTGGTGTGGGAGGAGGGTAGAGTCCCGGAGGATTGGAAGTTAGGTATAATTATTCCTCTGTACAAAGGAAAAGGGGGAAAATCAGTATGTTGTAATCACAGGGGCATTTGCCTTCTCAGTGTAATAGGAAAAGTATATGGTAGGATATTTATTGACAGAGTTAGGGAAATAACAGGAATTAGTTGGTGAAGAACAGGGAGGTTTTAGGAAGCGAAGAAGTTGTATAAACCAGATATTCATTCTTAGATCCTTAGTGGAAAAGTTTCTAGAGAAGGGCAAGAAGTTGTATGCAGCCTTCATGGATCTGGAGAAAGCATATGACAGGGTAGACAGACAAGGATTGTGGAAAGTATTAAGAATATATGGAGTGGATGGGAAGTTGTTGAAGGCAGTGAAGAGTATGTATGAGGGTGCTAAGGCTGCAGTGTGTGTGGATGGCAAACTGAGTGAATCTTTCCATTTGAAGGTTGGATTGAAACAAGGATGTGTCATGTCTCCATGGTTGTTCAATCTGTACATGGATGGGGTTATAAAAGAAATACAAGGTTGGGCAGTGGATGTTGGAGCAGCCCTAGTGAGAGAGGGCAGTCTTGGAACTCCCTGTACTGTTTACTGTGTTGTTGAGTGAAAGACGAAGGGGAGCTGCAAGGCTTGGTAGATGAGTTTGGGAGAGTGTGTAAGAAACAGAATCTAAAGGTGAATGTAGGGAAGAGCAAGGTGATGGTCTTCGAGAGAAGTGAAGTCAGTGAATGTACAGTGAGATTGGATGGAGAGGATATGGAGACTGTGAGTGCATTTAAGTACTTGGGTAGTGTGATGAGTAAGGATGGAAGTCTGGAGGGTGAAGTGCTTGAAAGGGTGCAGCAAGGAAGGAAGGTTGCCAGTTTGTTGAAAGCAGTGATAAGAAACAGGGAGGTGAGCATGGATGTGAGAAAGTTGTTATATGACAGTATTGTGATACCAACTCTAACATATGGAAGTGAAGCTTGGACCCTGTTGGTAGGACAGAAGTCAAGAGTGAGAGCAGTGGAAATGAGTTATTTGAGAGGAGCATGTGGAGTCACATGGAGAGACTGACTAAAAATGAGGAAGTGAAGGAGTGTTGTGGTGTGGATGTGGACGTGATAGGAAGCATTAGGAGAAACACATTAAGGTGGTTTGGGCATGTGGAGAGGATGGAGAGTGAAAGACTGACGAGGAGAGTGTATGTGAGTGAGGTGGAGGGGGAGAGAGGGAGGGGGAAGCCGAGGATGAGTTGGAGGGATGGAGTGGAGAGGTACATGAGAGAGGGGGGTGTGAGTTGAGAACGGGGTAGTGAAATGGCAGGGGACAGAGCGACATGGAGGCGATTTGTTTGTAGCCACCCCGTGCAGGATTGAGGCGTCTGGCAATAGATAGATAGATTTGTTAGTGTGTGCGCGCACGCACACACCTGCTAAGTCACGAGTGATGACGTCATCGGAAGGTTCCTGTGGTATGCAACCGGGAGCCTTGGCAGTTCATGTCGTGACGCTGGTGAGTGTGGTTGTCTAGTTCCAACACTGGTAGCAGAGCATGGTTTGAGAATGGCGTCGTGTTCGACCAAGTGGCCTCCAAAACTGGGAAATGATTCTACATATGAGAGCTGGAAAAAAGACACTGGCATTTAGTGCGAACTAACGGACCTAGCAGCAGAAAAACAAGCTTTAGCTATTCATCTGTCATTGTCTGGGAGAGTGAGGGTGGCGTCTTCGCAGATTGAAACAGATGTTCTAAAGCAGAAGGATGGTGTTCAGACCCTGCTGAAAAAACTAGACGCTTTACTTCTCGTGGACAAAGGATGTCGACAGTTTGCAGCGTTTTATGAGCTATATAACTTCAGAAGAGCCAGTGATATGAAAATTCGGGAGTTCGTGACAGAATTTGAGCATGTTTACTTCAAATTACCAAGCAGGACATGGAACTGCCAAATTCTGTGATGGCTTTTATGCTCTTAGCTGCATGCAAACTTTCAGACAGTGAACGACAACTAGTGATGTCCGCGATAACCGAGGTGACATACGAAAATATGAAATCTGCCCTGAATCGTATTTTTGCTGGTGAAATTGGCAGGCAGAACGAGGCATCGGTGTCCGCCAGGGAGGTGAAAGATGAACCAGTATTTTGGAGTGATGAAGTTGAGGGTGACAAAACGCTTTATGCTAGAGGTACTCGACGAGGACTGAGAATGTTGCAGGTTGGTGCAATACGTGATCGACGTCGGGGTAGTGGCAGATGTTCAACAGATTTATGCAACTGGTCAACTCTGGAACGGTCTCCCTCTGTCTGTATTCCCTACTTCCTATGATCTCCAATCTTTCAAACGCAGTGTGTCCAGGCATCTCGAAATGAATGGATCTTGAATTTGGCTCTCTTTTGTATTGTTTTTACTTTTTCTTGGAAGGAACAGTATGCAGGCCCTGGCCTTTGGTTCCTTCTTCCTTGCATTAAAAAAAAAAAAAAAAACCTATACTGCTTTCACACTTGTCATTGTAAAATGTGTTATCGTGAATGATATAAAGCTGTTCGCAATATTACAAACTTGGTGCCCCAGAAATTATTACTCCAAATTCCCAGTCTTAAGGCAGTGTGTCCAGCCAACTCAAAATGAAAGGATATTGAATCCGACTTCTTTTTTTAAGGGAACAATCATGCAGGTTTCTGGAATTCCGTTGCTTCTTTGCATTAAAAAAAAAAAAAAAATGTATGCACAGATACTTGTTTTAGACACACCAATATGAAAAAAAAAATATATATATATATATGCTTTTCAGAAGAGTCCCTTTAGGATGGAGGTCATTTAGGTAGGGGTGGAAAAATTGAGAGATGTTATGTTAGATAGAGGAAGAAGAGGGGAAGTGTACTGCAGTGTTGGGTAAGGGAGAAAGAGGGAATTGTAGTGTTGGGTAGAGGAGGAAGAGGGAAGTGGTGTTGGGTAGAGGAGGAAGAGGGAAATGTAGTACTGGGTAGAGGAGAAAGAGGGAAGCATATTGCTGGGTATATGAAGAAAAGTGTAGCTGGATAGAGGAGGAAGAGGGAAGTGTATGCTGGGTATATGAAGAAGAGAGAAGTGTAGCTGGATTGAGGAGGAAGAAGGAAGTGTAGTGTTGGGTAGTGGAGGTGTTGAGTAGAGGAAGAGGAAAATGTAGTGTTAGAGGAGGAAGAGGAGGGATGTTGTTGAGGCAATGCATGTAGTTAAAGGATTTGAATGAATGTAATAGCTAGGTAGTGAGTATGTACAGGATTAAATATTAATAGGAAAAAGAAAAAGAAAACACAAAAATGGTTGCACATTTTATTTGGATGGAGGCCACTTTTAATTAATTTGGGACAGTGGTCAAGTGATAGGTTTGAATGGCCATAATGCTTTTATTTTCCTGACAAAGTGGAGACAGACTGGCGGCTCAATTGAACTAGTAACCGAGGAGACTCATTCGTCTCATAACTAAGTTTCATTGTTTCCTGGGATTAGTCCAGTTCTGTCATAAAAGTAAACTAACTTACTATGAAGAGGTACATAGTGAGAACAATAGAAACCTAGTGCCAAAATCCAGCACAAAGCCAGATCATCAGCTACAAGTTGTGTACGCTGGTCGGGCCGGAAATACAAATACGGCATCGTGAAGGAATTGGGTCAATGGAAAAAGTATATCATATCACAGATGGGGTTAGTGACGTCAGGAACGGAGTTAGATGTTGGAAAGAAGACCAATAGAGGTAAGGAAGGACATGATATTATGACAGGAAAAATATGGTGATTCTCGGAGAAAATCTGAAAGGAGAGGAGGACATTGGAGGGGACACAAAAATGGAAATGAAATACGTTGCTGTACAATGTAAAGAGGACTATCAAGGAAAATATGACGTATACAGAGAATGGTATTGCAATGCGTACAGAGGGGAGGGTGACCACCAGACATTAAATTTGAGTGGGTAAGTCTAGTATGACCAATCCCAAGACGAGCTAAAGCAGTCTCCCATCTCCTATTACAGTGGCAAGGGGCTAGCCAAGGAGAAATATATGGGTTAACAACACGTAGTTTATTATTAGTAATAGAGTCCCAGCAACACTGCCACCGGTGCTGAAGGAAGGAAGTTAGGGCAGGAAGAAAATCAAAGACTGGAATGAGGAAGGAAAGAGAGGCATCTTTGGCAACAGCCATGCGAGCCAACTGATCAGCACGTTCATTGCCCTCGATGCCCACATGTCCTGGAACCCAACAGAACTGGACTGGTTTACGACGAGAGGAGATACGGAAAAACCATTCCAAGATACGAAGGACTAAAGGATAAGAAGCAGAAGGTGACTGATGGGATAGCGCACTATATGAATCAGAGAATATCACAAATGAGGGAGAGGAGGCACGACAAATATACCGCAATGCAAACCAGAGGGCATATAACTCTGCTGTTAGAACACTTGCTTTGGTAGGAAGGCTAAAATGATAAAAGGTGTCAGGAAAGAGGACCGCGAAGCCAACACCCTCCGGGGGTTTTGAACCATCAGTGTATATAGGGACTGCAGAGGAATGGTGGGAGAGATGGTCAGAAAACCGGGCACGGAGAATGAATGAAGAAGAATTGGACTTGGAACAGGGGAAAATGGAAGGACAAATGTGAGGTCACGGAAGTAGCCAGGGGGAGGAAAAAAAAGACACGTGCGGTAAGAAAAAACATTACTAACTGCAAGAGAGGAATGCGAGAGGAGAGTACGAGCTCAAATTGCAAAAGGTGGCCTGGTTCTAGGAGTGGAAAACATGTTTACGGTGAGTGGGAGGAAGCAGAGAAGGAGTATGAGAAAAACAGTGCAACTTAGCATAAGTACGAAGGGAAAGTAGAGCATCTCGAAATGAATGGATCTTGAATTTGGCTCTCTTTGGTATTGTTTTTACTTTTTCTTGGAAGGAACAGTATGCGGGCCCATGGCCTTTGGTTCCTTCTTCCTTGCATTAAAAAAAAACACACACACACACACGACGGCGGAAAAGTGATGGAACTCCTGATTCAGCATACAGACTCTCAACTAGGGAGGATTTAAAAGCGCCAAGTGCCAGACAGAGACCGTGATGATGCACAGAGTCAAGTTGTTGAAGGACAGTGTCTGAAGCGGAAGAATAAACTTGGCAAGCATAATCAAGTTTGGAGAGAATGAGAACAATATGGAGCTGAAGGGAGAGTAGCCCCATCAGCACCCCACGACACATGAGACAAAGTTTGTAGGAGATGGAGGCGTTGCAAGGCTGAGATTTTCAAGGAGGCAATATGATTCTTCCAAGTAAGACGGGAGTCGAAAAGAAGGCCAAGAAAGGAAGCAGAGGTTTTGTATAGGAGAGGAGAGCCATAGAGAAAAAGAGGTGGTTGGGAAATAAGATGAGGGCGCGTAAAAGTAATAGCATGAGACTTAAGAGAGAACCAAAAGCCATGAGAAGTAGCCCATTCTGAGGCAGCAGAAACTGCACGTTGAATAAGAGCACCAAGGGCAGAGATGTCAGAATTTGAGGCATATATTGCAAAATCATCTACATATAAAGAAAAGCAGACATCAACTGGGAGGCAGGATATAATCCCATTAATTGCCAATAAAAAGAGAGTAGTGCTAAGAACACTACCTTGGCGGACACCTTCATGTTGTGGGAAGGGATCTGAATAAGTATGCTGAACTCAGACTCTAAAGAAACGAGATGATAGAAAATTCTTTAAGAAAACCCCAAGGTTACCATCAATCCCACAAGAACGAACTGTGCGTAAAATATGATAGCGCCAAGCTGTGTCATAAGCCTTCTCAAGGCCAAAGAACATTGCGACCACAGATTGCCGAGTGACAAAGGCTGAGTGGATACATGTCTCTAGATTTAGGAGGAGAGTTAAGGTGCCGCGAGCTTTACGAAAGCCAAAGTGTGAAGGGGACAAAAGCTGCTTGGATTCTAGGAGCCACATAACACGATGATTTATCATACGCTCGAACAACTTGCAAAGACAACTAGTAAGAGCAATGGAGCGATAATCTTGAGGGGCATGGCCTTGCTTTCCCGGCTTAAGAAATAGGAGAATGACAGCATTACGAAAAGAGGGAGGAAAGACACCCTCCGTCCAGATACAATTATATATAATTAATAATAAGGCCAGGGCCTGGGGGGAAAGGTGACGGAGCATATTATAGTGTATGCCATCAGGACCCTCGCAAGTGTTCTTACAAAGACGAAGGGCTGAGGACAATTCATGGAGAGTAAAAGGCACATTATATGACTGACTAGACAACAGCTGGAAGACAACTGGCGTACATTCAGTAGCAGCTTTAAGGGCATGGAATTCAGGTGAGAGATGAGAACCGTTACTAACATTACTAAAATGAAGACCTAAGCCATTAGCAACTAGACGAGCATCTGCGACCGATTCCCCATCCAAATCGAGAACAGGGGAAGGCATGGAAAGATGTTTACCGGCTATTTTGTGTATACGTTTCCAAACGGAAGCAATGGGTGTATTGGTAGTAATGGTGGAAACATACAATCTCCAGCTATGGCGTTTAGCCCGTTTAACAGTCCTGCAAAGAGAAGCGCGGGCCTTTTTAAACATTAGAAATGCACTCTGTTCATACTGGGTGTTGCGTTTACGTAGGTAACTCTTCCAACGTGCACGTTTAACACGGAGAGCCACAGTACAATCCAAATTCCACCAAGGTACACATTTAGAAGTAAAAGGATGGGACGACCTAGGAATCGCATTCAAAGCTGCACTCAGAACTAACACAGTAAAATAGATGAGCATACCTAAAACAGTAGAGATGGAAGAAGGAGGTACAGAAGAAATAGTTAAAGAAGTAAATGACGACCAGTCAGCTTTCGGAAAACACCATTGAGGGGTTCTGAGTACGGGACAATATGTAGTAAGAGTAAGTTTGATAGGAAAGTGATCACTATATACAATATCCAAAAGAACAGACCAATGGAAATCTAAAAGGGAAGGGGAGCACAAGGAGAGATCTAGACAGGAGAAAGTACCGAGTTGTGGTGTCAAAATGTGTTGAAGCTCCCATATTCAATAAGGATAAATCTGCAGTAAAAATAAAAGACTCAAGGTGACGGCCACGCGAATTAGTAAAGTCATTGCCCCATAAAGCATGGCGAGTTAAAATCCCCCAGCAATAAAACTGGGGTGGGTAACTAGGATAATAAAAGAGATAAGGCAGAGAGATCAATAGGCAGGGAGGGAGAGAAATAAACAGAAACCACCGTAATCCAACGTCCGAGAAACACACGAATAAAATAACATGGAACGGTAGTGTTAATGGACAGACGTTCAAGAGGAACTGTATGGTGGACTAAGATAGCTGTAACAGAAAGAGAAGCAGGAGAGAACAAGAAACAATAGTCAGGTATAGGTACCAGAGGGGAAGACAGACAGGGTTCTTGTAAACAAATTAAGGAAGGACAGTGAACCGAAAGAAGATAGCGAAGGTCATTGCGATGGGCTGTAAAACTTTTTAAGTTCCATTGTAAAATAGACGTTAAAAAAACCAAAGAAAGTAAAACCCAACAGAAAAGTAGAGTTTAGGTAAAAGGAAGTTAATAGTAAAGATAAAATATAGTACACAGGAAGTAAAATATAATATACAGGAAGTAAAATATAATATACAGGAAGTAAAATAATACACAGGAAGTAAAATCTAATCCATAGGAAGTAAAATATAATACAGAATAGTAACATATATTACCGAGTCATTACGATAGTAGGGATAAGGGTAGAAGGTGAAACTGGTGGATGAGCGGAATGGTCTCTATAGCCTGGAGGCATGGGGAGAGAAAAAGGGGAAGGAGTACTGTGAGAAGTGGAAAAGGAGGGGGGCAAAGAGGAGGAGGGGATAGAAAGTGAGGGAGAGGAGTGGAAGGGAGGTCAGGAGGTACAGGATGAACTTCAACAGAGAGAATGGAAGAAGAGGGTAGAGCATTGGCTACTGAATTTGCCGTGGAAGTTAAAATGTAATCCATAATAATCTTTGGGATAGTTTCAGTCGTCATCGCCTGAAGGTTTTGTGTGAGCAGTCCGGGGATGTGACTGAAGAGATTGCCGAGATACAGATTTTGACGAGGCAGAGTGTGTCGTCAGGAGGGGCGGGTATTTGTTGCACAGACTTTACGAGCTGGAGAAGTAGGAGGATGGGCAGGAGAGGCCTTAGAGTCTGATGCGATGGACAGACTGCATTAGAGGAGGGTGGCAACGGGTGTTGCGTTGGGCCAGGGGCGCCAAACGGCGGGTTTGAGTAACAAAAGTGGAGGAGTGAGAGGAGGGACGAAGTTGTGAACAGGGGGAAGGACAAGGAGAAGGAACAGGTAAAGAAGGCGATGGAGAGGTGGTAGGGGTAGAGGAATCTAAAACAGAGAAAGAATTAGAGACAGGAACAAGAGGGGTCTGTAAGGGAAGGTCTGACGTAGAGGGGAGGTGAAGCTGAGAGGGAGAGGTGGAAACAAGAGTACTGGGAGGAAGATAAGAGGAGACAGTAGTCACAGGTGTAGGGACAGAGTGAGAGGTGGGAAGACGAGAGGAGGGAGGAGAGGAAGAGGGGGCAGTAGATACAGAGACAGGTGCAGAAGGGGAAGAAGAAATAGTACTGGCACTAGAAGTTACTACAGCAGAAGGACTGGCTACATGGGCATAGGTAACGTTAAGATGGTGACCGAGGCTGCAAACTCTGTGACGAGCCTCACTAAGGGAGAGGCCAGTTTTCCAACAGATAGTGGATACTTCTGATTCAAAAAAGTAGACGGGACATTGTCAGTGGGCAGCAGAATGGCTACCATGACAGTTAGGGCAGCACTGGATGGTGGTAACGCAGTCTGAAGAGGCATGACTGACCAGTGCACAGTTGGCACAGACTGCAGATGAGCGGCAGTATTTGGCGGGGTGGCCAAAGCGCCAACAAGATGTGCACTAGCAAGGAGGCGGAATATATTTGCGTACTTGGAGGACAGAGCCCCCAATAATAACTGTGGAGGGTAGATCATGAGAGGCAAAGGCTATTTTAACGATATTGGCTGGTTCTTGTCAGCGTTCACAAGGAGAAATTGTGTAACAATGTACTGAGTGGATTGGGTGATGCTGTTCTTGTCAGTGGAGCATTCTACGAAAGGCCTCTGGCCGAAGGACATTGATGATGGTAAACGGACAGTGCCAGTGGATGAATTAAGCTGAATATCTGGGGACAAAAAGATGGGTTGACCCGAGTTGTTGACTAGCGATGCCACCTTCTCGGCTTGGGTGGCACTGTGAACAACAAGGAGGCAGGAACCATTCGGACGAGCCGAGAAAGTGACATCCCTGCCTACCTGTCGAAGTAGAGAGAGGTGGAGTGAGAGGTCGTCAGATGCATCGAGAATATTAAAAAATTTAGACCATGTCTGTGTATCGAACAGAGGAAGTGAGAGAAGGGGCAGGCACATAAGAAGAAGGACGAGGTCTGGAGAGAGAGAGAGAGAGAGAGAGAGAGGACATAGAAGGAACAGAGACAGGAGGTGAAGGAGGAAGGTAAGGATGAAGTGTGACGATAGTAGAGGGGCTCATTGAGGTAGACAGAATAGAAGCTGGAGGAGTGGAAGACACAGTAGGTACGGAGACTGGGGTGTTTATTGTAACTGAACTTGTAGGAGGGGGGGAGGAAGTCAAGGCCACGGTCAAAAGCGAGTCCTGGGTCGTCACCGTAATCGAGCCAGTAGTAGTAGGGTTATCCATAAAATTTTAATTGGTAGATTTCACCACCACACCCACCACGGAGCCCAACTAGGGGAGGCTGATGTTTGGTCAAACTCACCCAACAGCCTCAGGGATAGCGGAAGAGGTATACACAGACACTG